>PVKE010006379.1:0-54612 GCA_004027555.1 Craseonycteris thonglongyai | reverse complement strand
CATTTACACAATGGAATACTACTCAGCGATAAGAAATGATGAAATATAGTCATTTGTGGCAACATGGATGGACCTAGAGACCATCTTATTAAGTGAAATAAGTCAGACTGAAAGAATCAGGAAATATATGACCTCACTTATAGGTGGAATATAAAACTGAGAGTAACAAAGACACAGAGACCTATGGACACACTCAATAGCTGGATGATTGCCTGAGGGAAGGGGAGGAGGGGGGAGGGAGAGCGGGAGGGGAGACAGGAGTAGGCACCAGCATTATGGACACTCAGTAGTTTGGTAGTTACCTGGAGATGGGGAGGAGGGGGGAGGGAGAGTTGCGGGGAGGTGAGAGTGGACACTGGATATATGGTGATAGAAGGGGAGCTGATTCTGGGTGGTGGGCACATGATGCGATGCATGGGTGATGTGATGTGGACTTGTACATCTGGAAACTGTCTAATTGTTACCAATCAATGTCAACCCATTAAATCTAATAAAAAATAAACACACACACATACACACAACATATCAAAATTACTGAGATGCAGTGAAAGCAGGAATAACAGAGAAATTTATATCACTACAAGCTTACCTCAAGAAACAAGAAAAATCACAAATAAACAACCTAATGTCACACCTTTAAAAACTAGAAAAAGAAGAAAAAGAGAAATAAAAGTCAGGAGAAGGAAGGAAGGAAGAAAATAATAAAAACTAGAGCAGAACTAAATGACATGGAAAATAGAAAAACAATAGAAAAAATTAATGCAACTAAGAGTTGGTGCTTTGAAAAAACTAATAAAATTGACAAACCCCTGGCTATACTCACCAAGTGAAAAAGAGAAAAGATACAACTAGCTCAAATTAGAAATAAAAGAGGGAAATTACAACTGATATCACAGAAATAAAAATGATTGTACAGAAATACTATGAAGGACTATATGCCACCAAATTAAGCAACCTAGAAAAAATGGACAAGTTTCTAGAAACATATAATCTACCTAGACTGAATCAAGAAGTGGTTCATCAAAACAGACCAATCAATGGTAAGGAAATTGAAACAATTAACCAAAACCTCCCCAAAAGCAAGAGTCTAGGTGGTCTTACTAATGAGTATTACCAGGCATTCAAAGAAGAATAAATACCTGTCCTCTTCAAACTCTCAGAAAATTTAAGAAGAGGCAATATTTCTCAACTCACCCTACAAGGTCAACATTACCCTAATACCAAAGCCTGGTAAGGGCAACACAAAAAAAAGAAAACTATAGACCAATATCTCTAATAAATACCAATACAAAAATTCTACACAAAATACCAGCAAATAGAATACAACAATGCATTTAAAAGATTATACTGGGAAAGCCGGGACGGCTCAGCGGGTAAAGCGCTCGCTTTGAAGCCCCGAGGACCGAGGATCGAATCCTGGCTCCGGCCCAGGCGGACCCACATGCTGAACTGGGGAGTTCCCACAGTTCGGTTCTCTAGCTGTCTCTGTCTCTCTCTCTATCTGTCAAAAGTAAAATAAAAATAATAAATATGCACTGAAGATAAAATAATTACTCTCTATAAATATAAAAAGATATAAAAAAAATAAAAATAAATAAAAAAAATAAAAATAAATAAAAGATTATACATCACGATCAAGTGGGATTCATCCCAGGGACACAAGGATGTTTCAACATATGCAAATCAATCAGTGTAATATGCCACGTAAACAAAATAAAAGGTAAAAACCACATGATTATATCAATTGATGCAGGAAAAGATTCAACAAGATACAATATACATTTATAATCAAAACATTTAATAAAATGGGTGTAGAAGGAAAGTACCTCAACATAATAAAGACTATATATGACAACTCCTCAGTGAATATCATACTGAATGAGGAAAAACTGAAACCTTTTCTTCTAAAATCAGGAAGAAGACAGCAAGGTCCCCGGTCACCACTGCTATTCAACATAGTTCTGGAAGTTCTGGCCAGAGCAATCAGGCAGGAGAAAAAAATAAAAGGCATCCAAATTGGGAGTGAAAAAGTTAAACTATCACTTTTTGCAGATGACATGATCCTTTATATAGAAAACACTAAAGACTTCACCAGAAAACTATTAGAAATAATAAACAAATAAAATAAAGTTATGATACAAAATCAATACCAAAAAAAATCCAAAGCATATTTATATACGAACAACAAAATTTGAGAAAAAGAAATGAGAGAAATAATACCTTTTGTGATCACAACAAATACAAAATACCTAAGAATAAACTTAACAAATAACATGAAGGACTTATACACAGACAATTATAAGACACTATTAAAAGAAATTGCAGAAGATACAAAAAGTGAAAAGATATTCCATGTTCATGGATTGGAAGAGTCAACATAGTTAAAATGGCCATATTACCCAAACTAATATACAGACTTAATGCAAGTCCCACAGACAGTTTTTCAAAAAGATTATAAAAATCATCAGATTCATATGGAACCACAAAAGACCCCAAATTGGCAAAGCAATCCTACAAAAAAAGAAAAGGCTGGAGGCATCATGCTCCCCAACTTCAGTCTCTACTACCAAGTGTCAATAATCAAAACAGCTTGGTTTGGCAGAAAAAAAAATAGACACAAAGACCAATGGAACAAAAACAAAACAAAACAGAAATACGCACAAATGTGTGGACAGATCATTTTTGACAAAGGAGAGAAAAATATACAATACAGAAAAGAAAGCCTCTTCAGTAAATAGTGCTGGAAAAATTGGAAAACAACATGCAAATGAATGATTCTGGACTATGAACTGTCACCAGATACTAAAGTTTTATTGTTTGACAGAGAGAGAGAGAGAGAGAGAGAGAGAGAGAGAGAGAGAGAGAGAGAGAGAGAGAGAGAAGGGGGAGGGCCCAGAGCAGTCTCCACAGCGGTACATCATCAGTTTTCAACATAGTTTTATCCCACACAGGTGGACATGGGTCCACATGGGCAGGGGCAGGGCCTGATCCCTGCACCTTGTGGCCACATGGTGAGTGCTTAACTGGCTGAGCCATCCTGGCACCCTCCTTTAGCATTTCTTATAGCCTAGTCTCACTAGTTTAAATTCAAAGTGTCAGTAGCCTAACTATACGTACCCTTTAAATAGGATAGTACCGTTGTTTTCTGTCCCATTAAAAGTGTTATGTCTGGTCAGCTTACTTATAAAGCAAGTACAGTAGCAATAAACTTTCTCAGCCTTTATTTATTGGAGAATGTCTTAATTTCTCTTTCATCCTTAAAGGGTGGTTTTTCTAGATGCAAAATTCTTGGTTAAATTTTTGTTGTTGCTATCAGTACTTTAAATATGTTACCCTCTAACTTTGGCTTTCATGCTTTCTGGAGAAAAGATAGCTGTTAATCTTACTAAGGTTCATTTATATGTAATGAATCATTTTTAGCTGGCTGCTTTCAAGATTCTTTCAGCTTAACTTATGATAGTTTCATAATAAAATGTCTCGATTTGGGTCTCTTTGGAGTTTATCATATTTCAAGTTGTCTAGCTTCTTGTTGTGGAGATTCATGTATTTCATCTAATTTAAGAAGTTTTCAGCCATTATTTCTTCCGCTATTACTCTTTTTTCTTTCTCTCTCTTCTCTTGTAATTCACATAATGTGTATGTTGGTATACTTGATGGAGTTCCACAAACCCTTTAGGCTGCGTTCATTGTTCTTCATTTTATCTCTTTCTGATCTTCAGATTAATTTTAATTGTTCTATCCTAAAAATTGCTGTTTTTGTACTTCTGCCTGCTCAAGTCTGCTCTTGAATTTCTCTAGTAAAATTTACATTTCAGCTCCAGAATGACTTTTTGATTATTTTTCATAATGTTTATGTCTTTATAATATTCTTTATTTATATATTGTTCTCATAGTTTCCTTTAGTTCCTTATACATGTTTTCATTTAGATATTTAGATTTAAAGTCTTTGTGTAGTAAATCCAATGTCTAAGCTCACTTAGGGACAGTTTCTGTCCATTTTTTTTCTATGAATAAGCCATACGTTGTTTTTTTTTTACCAGCCTAGTGATTGCTCCAGTAAACTGACCAATTCTTAGAACTTTCTACTTCACTATTTCTGTGACATCACTCACGCACCTACCCTCTAAACGTGCTCTACAGACATGCCTCCAGGTACCTAGTAAGATTTAAATTTATCTCCAATTAGGTCATCTTACAAAGGGCTCTAAAAATAAGATGATTCACTTTTTTTCACTGTTTATCATTTATTCTGTGACAAAGAACAATTCCCTTCATATCTACATGTGTTTCTTTCTATTCTTTACTCAGAATGGGCCTTAATAATTACTCTTTACCAACTCTCCTCTAGACCTATAAACTAGATTTGATACTATGCCAAAAGCAGTGTTGACAGAAAACACTATGATATTTTTTGTTTGTTTGATTCAGTCTTCCAGTGGTTCCCAATGAGGACTGATGAGTCAATGTTTGCAACCCCTCTGAAGTATTAGGGTATTACATATTACTGAGAAAAGGCAAGAGCTGTACGTTAAAAATTAATTGGAGGAAACCACTTTCAGATTGTAGTAATGAAACATCCCAAGTTCCTAGGGCACTGGGGACTTCAAGTAAACAAGCCCTCATTAATTGGGCTAATTAGTCACTTGCTGTATTTGCTGGTTTATAAGCAGCACCCTTTTAAGCAGAGAATTGCGCTGTAAAGTGCTAAGAGTCATATATGTGGTAAAGCTGGCATTGACTATCCTACACCTTGGATTTTAAAGCATATCTCGTACATTCGAAACTGCCTTTAGGAGATATGGACATTTCATGCCAATCCATGTAACCTGGATAGATAAAGGGAATACAAGAAAAGAGATTCTGCTAGGCGAGGTGTCAGAAAAAAAATATAAGTTGGGGATAAATTCATGGAAATTACTGTTAATTTTTTTTGCCAAGAGAGGCTCACGGGTTGTTTCAGTAGCCTTAACACACATGGATAGTACCTTATGATTGGTTATTGTTGGGATGAAAGAAAAGAGGCAAGTTTGATTCCTGTAACTAGCTAATACTCAACTCCATATACTCCAACTTCTGGGAACCTTGTTTCATAATAAGACAGCAGACATTAGATATTTCATATAAATTGTGGCAAATCCTGCTGAACTATTTTGCCACCCACGCAGAGCCTCATTCTATTGAGCTGAATGCTTATGCCTATTAGATGATGTCTTGGGCTAAAAGACACTAGGAAAGTTTCACTTTTCATCTCCTTTTTGTATCAACTTACAATAGTGCCATCAATTTCCTGGCTTCCTAATTGGCAGCTGAAGACTCCTTGGTTCCAATGACATCACATTTATAAGTCAACTCCCAGGTTGAATCAGACCTACAGGTGACTAATACCATCTATCATGTGTTCAGTCTTATTTGTTTCAATCATTAAAGAATTTTTCTTGAAGCCCTATAAACAAGGACCTACAGAAGCTACCTAGAGACTGGTAGGAGGGCAAAGACATGAAATGAGTTGGTCCCACACCTGTGTGTGATCCTTACAAATTGGGAGGGATATATGTGCATCCATATGTTCATTGAAACATTATTTATAACCAAGATGTGGAGGCAGCCTAGGTGCCCACTGATGGATGAACAGATAAAGAGGAAATTATTCATATATACAATGAAATATTGCTCGGCTATAGAAGGGAATGGTTTCTTGCCATCTGCAACAACATGGATAGACCTGGAGGATGTTGAGCTGAGTGGAGTATGTCAGACAGAGAAAGAGAGAGACAATGTGATTTTGCTTATATGTAGAACCTAAAGAACCAAAAACAAAGAGATAAAACATAAGCAAATTCATAGATACAGAGAACATTTTATTGATTGCTAGACAGGAAGGGGTTGGGGGATGAGTGAAAAAAGGGAGAAAATCAAGAAGTACATATTGGTTGTTAAAAGTAGTCATAGAGATGTAAAGTAAAGCATAAGGAATATGGTCAACAATATTTTTTTTTTTAACAAATTTGGAACAATGTTTCTTAATATTTTTTTATTTATTTATTTTTGACAGAGAGTGAAAGAGAGAGATATACAGAGACAGAGAGGGAACTGAACTGGGGGAGCTCCCAGTTCAGCATATGGTTCCGCACAGGCCAGGGCCGTGATTCGATCCCCGGTCCCCGGCGCTGCAAAGTGAACGCTTAACCCACTGAGCCATCCCGGCTTCCCCGGTCAACAATATTGTAATAACTATCTACAGTGTCAGATGGGTGCTAGATTTATTGGGGTGAGAGACAGGAGGGGATTTGGGGGGCAGGGTGAAAAGGTGAAGGCATGAAGTACAAATTGGTAGTAACAAAGTAGTCATAAGGATGTAAAGCATAGGGCATATAGTCAATAACATGCTAATAACTATGTATAATGCCAGGTGGGTACTAGACTAGTCAAGACAATCACTTAATAAATTATATAAATGTCTAACCCTATGCTGTATACCTGAAATTGATATAAAATAATATTGAATGTCAACTATATTGAAAAGATTAAAAATGGGGGTAAAAGGTAAAAGAGAATAAGAGATTCTCATCTCCAGGTATAGGACAAGTCCTGGGAATTTAATGTACAGCACCAGGAATATAGTCAATAATATTGTGATAGCGTGGTGCAGTGTCAAATGACTGCTGGACTTATCGTGGTGATTACTTCTGTAGGTGTATAAATGTTGCATAACTACTGTGTGTACCTGAAGCTAATATAATATTGTATGTTGGCTATATTTTAATGAAAATAAAAAAAATTTTCAGATTTTGCTCTTCAACTTTAGTGATCTTATAATTCAAATTTATTTTCAAAATTTAATGAACACATATGTACAAAAGCACTAACTTATAGAGAGTACAAAGATGAATAAGATTTTTTTCTATCTTAAAAATGTAAAGGAAAAAAATGTAAAGGGCTTAAAATCTACAATAAGTAATGTCATCTGCAGAACAAAGTACATGCTGCTGGTAGTAGAATACAATGGCTAACTTCCTGTCACCTAGGAAACTAATACAGATTCCAAATTCCAGATGCAATTATAAATCCATGATTTCAAATGCATTAATTTAAATGAGTTCTCATATAACATTCAAACTTTTCAGCATTGCATTTACCCCAGAACAACTCTCTGCCTACTTTCCAAACACAGTTCAACAGGACCAGAGCTAAGAAACCATGGAATTGAACAAGGCTCATTTGGGTGATACAAAGAGCAAATGTAAATATTCTTATTCACAGGCAAAGGGCTAGAATCTATTTTCGAGGATCGCTAATGAGTGGAAGGAACAGGCTGCTTTGATCATGCAGGGGTGCAAATTAGATACTTATGGGTTTCCTGCGGTGTTCAAGGTGTTGCTTCTTTTCAGTGTTTCAGGAAGGAAAGCTTTGTGTTCTAAGAATAGCTTCATTGATGATTCTTCCTTGGGCACAAAGATATTCTGATGTAGACTAGTAATTTTATCTGAAGAACTTGAAATTTTCAGGGACTGTGAAGTGTACCCTTAGGCTTTGGGGTTTTTTTTAATGTTATTTTTAACAGCTTTATTGAGACATAATTCACATACCACACCATCTCCACAGTCAATTTTAAGACATTTTTATTACCTCAAAAAGAAACCCTGTACACTTTAGCTATCTCTCCTCTTCCTTCCCATAACCCCCATCTCCTAAGCAACTACTAATCTATTTTCTGTCTATATAAATTTCTCTGTTCTGGAAATTTAATACAAATGGACTGATATAATATGTGGTCTTTTGTGATTGCCCCCTTCCACTTAGCATAATGTTTTTAAGGTTCATGCATGTTGTCATATAGATCAATACTTCATTCCTTGTTATAGCCAAATAAAATTCTATTGTATTAATATATTACATATTGTTTATTCATTTGTCAATTGATAAATATTTGGGCTGTGTCTACCTTTTGGCTATTATGCATAGTGCCACCATAAACATTTGTGTACACATTTTTAAGTGGACAAATGTCTTCGTTTCTCTTGGGTACATAGCTAGGAATAGAATTGCTGGTACATGGAATAATCATTTGAGGGACTGCTGGGCTTTGTTCCCCAAGCAGCTGCACCATTTCCCATTTCCATTTGCATTCCCTTAAGGCTGAGGATTCTGATGTGTCCTCGTTCTTGTCAACACTTGTTATTACCTGGTTTTTTTTATTCTATTCATCCCAATGTGTATGGAGTATCTAATGATTTTGATTTGCATTTCTTTGATGACTAAAGATCCAAACATCTTTTTATTTGCTTATTGGCCATTTCTATATTTTCCTTGGAGAAATGTCTTTTCAAATCCTTTGCCTTTTTTAAAATTGGAATATATATCTTTTTTTATTTTTTTAGTTGTAAGAGTTCTTTTTATATTCTGGATACACCTTATTGTGTATGTGACTGGCCAATATTTTTTTCCATTCTGTGGATGTCTTTTCACTTTCTTGATGGTGTCCTTTGGCACACAAACATTTTTCATGTTAATTGGGTTTTGGAGACCTCAGTAGCATGGTGTATTCAACACCCCAGAGGCAGTATGGGTCAGCTTTAGACCTTCCCTAACACCTTCATCCTCCTCTCTGACACGACCACCTCTGAACCCCTTCTATTTATCTGTACACCCTGTTCTCTCTTCTTGCTCATTCAACTTCAAGCCACATTATCCTTATTTTTTTTATCCTTAAGACACTCAAAGCTGGGGATGCCAGCATAGCTCAGCGGTTGAGCTCTTGCCTCCCAATCGTGAGGTCGTTGGTTAGATTCCTGGCCCCCGTCCATGCAAACCCGTACACTGAGCTGAGGTGCAGCTGGTAACCACTGGGATAGTGAAGGTTCTGGCCTCTGGTGTGGGAGGGTCCCGGATGGGTTCCTGTCCTGCAGGGCCCACATCCACCTGTATGGAATGAATCCATGTTACAAGTAATGATGTGCAACTGTGGAGACTGCTCTATGTCCTCCCCATGTCTCTCTCTCTCTCTCAATAGGTGTTTAAAAAAAAAGAAGGACATTCCAAGCTTTTTCTGCATTTGAATTCTGATATCAGTTCAAATTTCACTTTCATGAAGAGAAGCCTCCTATCTGAATCAACACCATCAAGTCATTATCACATTCCCTAATTTTCCTCATAACACAATCTTGATTATTTATGGACTTGTTTAAAAACTGAACTGTTCCCCCAGAATATAAGTTCTATTAGAGTAGGAATCTTATCTACTGTGTTCACTGCTGTGGCCTAAGTTTCTAGCATAGTGCCTGAAATATTGTGGGTTCTCAACACATACTCGTTGAATGAAGGAATCCTCTAGTCCCGACACTGAGTTAATGACTAGGGGCAAAAGAGAAAGACAGACAGGTTCCTGAACGGGGGTAGTGTTTCTTCAGAAATGTGCTGTATAGTCAGTGTTCGTAAGAGAGGGATGTAATTGTTAGCAGAAAACTCATTTGGCAGGATGAGTTCATTTTGTAACAATTTCCTTTTATATAAACTTTAAAGATATGAAAACACTTAGAGCTCCGTTAATCAATTTTAGTCTGCTCTCATAAACACTTTCATGGCATTTCGCTCCTGCCAGTTCACCTGGCAAGAATCGTTCACGTTTTCCCTACTAGTAGAGAGAGTGAAGGAACCTGGTTGAACTCTCTTTCTTCACCTTCACTGACTAATAATTAATATCACAATCATAGCAATGCTTTTTAGAAAATATTTAGTGCTCTGGCCTGGGGAAAGAGGGAAAAATCTATCCCCCCTTTTTGATTGAATGGAAAGACTCAAGATTGGACACCTCAGCCTGGTGTCCAATCTCAGCTCACCAAGAGTGAGTTATTGGTCATGTCGTTTCCACTAATCTATGGAATTTGTGTGATGATCAAATAGGGTAAATGTGAAAATACTTCTAGTTCCTCTAGGGCAGGGAAAGTATCAAAATCAACTCGGTATCTCAGGGGACATCCATATTTAATCCAGGTGCATAACCGGTTCCAAAAAATCGCATTCTTGTGTGTGCTTCTATACCTGGCCGAAAAAACTTCCTTTGCCTAGAATGTTCTCCCTCTTCCCCCACCAGCCTCCTCACCCCGTCCCATCTCCCTCCCATGTCACAGTGTTTGTATAGGCATTCTTCCACATTGATTTTAAATATTCTAGGCTCTGTTATCTTCAATGTAGCAGTCATGTAGGAACAGCCTGAAGATTCAATGAAAATGACGAATGATATACTTTATAATGAGAACCACTCACACACACAGCCATACGCTACATAATGGCACCTCGATTAACAATGAACCACATATACAATGGTGGTCCCATCAGATTATAATACAGCTGAAGAATTCCTATTGCTAGTGATGCTGTGACTATCATAACCTCATAGTGGACGCATTATTCATGTGTTTGTGGTGATGCTCGTGTAAAAAAAACCTCCTGCACTGCCAATCATAGAAAAGTATATAGAACATATGAGTACAATTACAATAGTAGTTTATATCATTTAAATTTCTGTAAGTGCACTCAGTGATGGTGCAGAACAACAAAATCATCTAATGGTGCATTTCTTAGAACATATTCTTGTCATTAAGTGGTGAACAACTATACTCTATAACAAACTAGAAAAGTCACACAATGTATTTACAAATTTCCAAGTCCTAACAAACCAGTGATAATTCTTAATCATCATGGCTAAAATGTCTACTATGAGTTAGTCTAAAGCAGGCATGTCCAATCTTTTGGCGTTCATGGGCCACATGAAAAGAATTGTCTAGGGTCACATATAAATTACACTAACACTAATGATAACTGGTAAGCTAAAAAATAAATCACAAAATAATTCTCATCACATTTTAGGAAAGTTTATGAATTTGTGTTGGACCACATTCAAAGCCATCCTTAGTGCATGTGGCCCGTGGGCTGTGGGTTGCACAAGCATGGTCTAGACTAGAGCATTCTTCTTGCCGTCTCTGTAATTCTTCTGTCTGTCCATACTGCTCACCTCCTCTGCCATCTGCATTAATGTATTAGCCCCTTGCCTCAGATTCTAAGTCATTAGTATTTGCTTATGCACATTTTCAAACCATGCACAGTTGTGCAAACTGTGTACTTCAAAGATGCATCCAGTCTGGCAGAGGTCATAGGGATGGGGAAGAGTAAGGACTGGAATCCACTCTGGCCTCTGCTAGTCACACCAGGCAGACGAGGTATATTTTTGTCATCTGTTTACCCAGAAGCAGCGACATTTCCCAATTCACAGTGTATGAACTGGCAGTAGCTCTCTTCTCAAAATATCAATTAAAGAACGCAGTCTTTATCAATTGATTTCTCAGAAGCCTGTGTCCCTCCGAAGCCCTGAGGAAAGGGGCTGGCTCTAGGATGCAGGGCTGGCCTGTCTCTAACCTCCATGTTCCAGGTCCAGGGTCCATTCTCGGTGGGTTGTGCACTCTCCCTTCTTACTCAGTGTTCATCCTGAAACAAGAAGCTTTCTGAGACCTTTTGGTGAAATGCTCACTTCTTGATTCATCTGTTTCAGAAGCCATATATCCCAAAGATAGGGACTCAGGTTGATGACAATGAAATTATGTCATGCTCAATATCCTGTGGACTGCACACGCATTGCAACTTAACACTTGATTTATGAATTCTGATCCTGTTTTCTTTCCTCTGAAATGTTCATAATGCATTTTACAATATTGGGGGTATGAAGTAAAATAACCATGTAATATTTGATTGAATACCAAAGAGAAACAAAGCCATTCACAATATTTTTTCAATATTTCTCTAAGACCTCGGAATGGGAGGGGGCATCAAATATATAGTGATGAAAAGAGCTGATTCCGGGTGGTGAGCAACACACAGACAATGTAATATAGAATTGTATACCTGGAACCTATGTAACTATTACCAACCAATGTCACCCCAATAAATCTAACAATAAAAATAAATAATAAATAAATAAAATAAAAGCAAAAAAAGAAAGAAAGTTTAAGTTTAAAGGAGCTCCACACAATTTAAATACATATGATGTATTTCCATAGAAGCCCAAAACTTTATTATTAAAATTAAACATGGTGTCATTAAAAGAAATGGCCTTCTTTTAAATGCATGAAATGTAAAAATATTATTTCAAATGTAAGTTCAACACACCACAAAAAGGGGATCAGATAGCTATTGAAAAGATTAATAATGAGAAATGACAGAGCTGTTTTATACTTATTGTGCCTTATGTTTTCCCCCTTCTCTGTAAAAGCAAAAAGATACTATAACAAATAAAAGTTTAATAAGTAAAAAATACATTTAAATGAAAAACCATAATTAACTTATTAAGAACCATTAAGTATATAATTACAAGAATTCTATTACATTAAGATACCCATTTCTTTAAAGCCAGAAATAATACCTACTGAAACTTTAATTATTTAAATGAGAAGAGAAAGGCATGTTATCTTCTCTGACAAAGATTAAAATCAATTTAATTGCTTCTCTGCTGCCTTGACATGATTCTTGCTGTGAGTCAAGCAACCAGAAAGGGAAATTAATACTGCAGCTGTTAATCAAGCGATATCCGTGCACTCAGTTTGATTACGTCGGGGAGAAAGTGCCCCCACACACGTCGTGTGGTGGGGAGGGGTCGGGTTAGCTGTGGGAGACGCCGAGGCTACAGAGCTGGCTGGGGGCGGGGAGGCCTGGCCCGGGGAAATTGCCAGGGGCTGTGTTTAAGCCTGAGTCCAGGCAGTTCTATCAGAGGTCTGTTCTGCCTTAAATTCACCCTTTGGCACCTGATTCTACTGCCCACAATGTGAAGTATCAAGAAACACAGGGTTTCGGCGGGGCTGGAGAATAAGAGACTGTGGCTAAGACAGATGCTTTGGGGCCCATCGTGCGTAGCAGTATATTTTGAAAGGTAGATAGTGGCATTTTCCAGAGGTCAAATACCCGGTCTCCCACCCGACTCAGATATGCATTTGAAAGCCAGGTGCAGTAGCGAGCAATGGCCCCTCAGGCCCTCTGTCTGCTGATTTGAAAGCAGGGCTTTTGCCTCACATTACTAGTAATAAAATGAGAAGTGAAAGGGGGAACGTTACTACCTTGTCTGTAGACATAAACAGGGGGAGGCCGGGAGAGCTCAGCCGATTGAGCACTTGCCTTGCAACCATGAGGTCCAGGGATCGAATCCTAGCCCCAGCTCCTGCCAAACCCACACGCTGAATTGCAGCGCAACTGGTAACCGCCAGGATGGTGGTGAAGGTTCTCACCTCCCATGCGGAAGGCCCCCAGTTCAAGTCCACCCTGTGCGGTCCCACATCCACCTGTGTGGAGTGACACCATGTCATAACTAAGGATGTATGGAGACTTCCCTCTTCTCTCTGTCTCTCTCTATCTCTCTTTATTACCATCTCTCAAACACTAAATCTTAAGTAAATAAATAAATAAACAAACAAAGCAGGCTTTTGTTAACCAGTGTGCAGTGAACATCCAGCACACTGGTGTAGCTAATTGTAAGAAAACGGTGTTATGACGTACTTGTGGGTCTGCTAATGCAAACCAGTACCCAGCCTCGTCACGCCTTATCAGCTCTTGTTGACTTTACAGATGAGAAGAGGCACCAGAGGCAGAGGCTGTCAAAGCAAAGAGATCGAGGGCCTGTGGTGCCCATGGAGTTCAGTGTCACAGGGGCAGAGGGCTTTCTTCGGGAACCTTACACCCTCCCCTTCCTCTTTGCCTTATGTTGTTGGCAACAGGGGTGGATCCTAACAAATCTCAAGCATCTACATTTCAGAGGAGAAAATTCCTATCCTTTCTCAAGATAGGAGCAAACTTCCAACTAGGAATTTAAACATTTGGTTCATGAGGAAAAGTTTTGTATTTGGACTTTTTAACATCCCTACCAGTAACTTGCAATGATCGCATGGGAAAGTGCCCAGCCAGAGCAGTTATAGGAAAAGCTTATATTTCACAAGTTATGAAGAAAGGCAAGGAAAAACACAACCCTCAAAAGATAAGTCGACATTCTTTACGTCGCAAAAGAATTATCCCTGGCTCACATTACAAGTCACCTCAGGGGCTGGGTTAAGATGTTTATCAGCTCAGATTTTCTCTGAGCCCTGCTCAGCTGTGGCCAGGCTGTGCAGAGGACTTCGCCTGGCTCTTTGTCATCAAATCCACGTCACCCCACTAGACGGAATCACCTTGCTCATAGCCCGGCACTATCCCTCCCCATTTCAATTTGACCAAATTGAAACAGATGCCCCGGGGCCATGAAGATCAAGACTGCTGTGACAAAATTTGGAGCCCGTTCTGAGCTTAAATCAATATTTAGCAGTAAACCTGCTTTTATTTATTTTTGGGGGGGGCAGGCTTTTACTGGCAAATATCACTTTAAACTGAAAGCCAGAAGCCATCATTATAAAAGATGCCGTTCGGGCTATCTTTTGAAAAACAATAACTCATTGGACAAGACAACCTGGTAGTTTACGGGGTTGCTCTCCCCCAGAATAAAGGCAAGAGCATCTACAAAATCTGCTGTTTTGTAGATGCTTCAAGGATGTATTTAATTACATCTTCAAGCGTGCAGCCACAGTTCAAAGATGAGGAGGGAGAGCCATCCACTGGCTCGGGCCCAGGCCCACACGAGGTGCCACGTGCTCCCTGCTGGGGCAGGAGCCGCGGGAGAGTGCAGTAGAAAATGCTTACGCCAAGCCACAGAAAGGTCACCCCCGAACCTGCACAAACGGACCTCGAGCCAGAATGAGGACCAGCATGGATACTACACTATGGCAACCTTTATGTCACCTCACTGTTCTCTGACGTGAGGCAAATCTTCTCCAGATGAGACCACAGCACGACATCTGGGACAGAAGTGACATTAAGATCAGAGACATAAACCCCATGGGGCTGGCTCACTAGAGGTTTTTATTTCTTTCGTTTAATTTTCAGAATGAGTTGCAGATGCCAAACTTCTCTTCTCACCTTACCCACTTTGAGCAGTGATAGCAAAATAAAAACAGGTAATCCACATAAGTTATTATTAGAGATTTTTTAAAAACCAATGCACAAACAAGGTATACAAAATGAATTCATACCCAGCTTAGCAAGCACCCCTTCAGAGCTAATAATCGTTTACTAGCCTCAAGAAACAGATTTTAAAACGTGCAGTCTAAAGTCCACAAGCCATAGCTTATGTTCCACACTGCAGACCATGAGCCTAGCTTATGTTGTCATCCATTGACCTGCAAGAGTATTCTGAGATTTTCTCCAGAAAGAACTTGTCAGTCACTTGCGTACACAAAATTCAGGATATGGGTGTGGGGGAGACACTGTAATACAGCTCACCAAGAAACAGAAGGGACTCAAAAATGTCCTGTAAGAGGGGAAAGACACCTGTCCCCACATGGACACCAAGCCTGTCTCTCCCCTGCCGGCCAGAACAATCAGGCTCGGTGATCTTCCTATATGGCGTCTTCTTCTATATGTTGTTACGTTGCTTGACAAATGCAGACCAGCCTCCAGGTACTCTTTTCTTTTCTTGAGAAACTAATAATCCCTCACAGCTTCTCCCCCCTGAAACTCCACCCCTATCCTCTCACCCTTCCTCCCAGGTCTTCCAAGAGACTTCACACTGGCCTATTGCTTCTCCTCCAGCTTCTGGGTGATGTGACTCCCTTGAGATGTCTTCCAGATGCCCTACAGCTTCTCACACCCGCCTCCACAAGCAAACTGAGGAGAGGGGCCATCGTACACCGACACAATACAACTGTCAGCTGTCATTTGGTTTTGCTGACTTCCCTCTGCAGCTTGTCTGCCTCTTCCATGGTCTGCCACCCACAGCAGGAAACGAAGAGATCAGAGAAGAGAGGAGCTCTGGTGAGAACCACAGGAATTTGGGCAGAACCTTAATAGGAACCATATGGTGGCAACCTTGCAGTAAACGAAATACTTCTAAGGGAGAAGACAGTGTTCCCAAGGAATTCTTCTCATCTGTCTTCAGTGGGTTGAACACCCCTGACTAAGGACGAGAATGATATTCTATAGAAAGGCTGTATGAATATGGATCATATTTGACGTTACTATATCTAGTAGTAACAGGTCATCATCATACCCACAAGATATTTTATTGATCCAAAATAGGAAGGTGACAGTGCATAGTATTTCTGATATCTCCTAGCTAAAAAAACCTGCCTATAGCAGATTTTACTTCATCTGTATAATAAAGGGACTGAACAATATAAATGGTTTCCAGGTTTTTGTCTTTGTAACAGATGCCTTTTTGCAATGAAACTTTTACTCAGAAGAACTCCAGTACTTAAACAAAGATGACAAAGCAAATCTGGTAGAAGCAGGGTGAAGGCTGGGTCTGCTTTCTCAACCTCCTCTTCACTTTTCTTTTTTTAAGATTTATTTTATTGTTTGAGAGAAAGTGAGGGAGAGAAAGAGAGAGAGACAGAGAGAAGGGGGAGGGCCCAGAGCAGTCTCCATAGTTGCACGTCAC
The DNA here is from genome assembly GCA_004027555.1 of Craseonycteris thonglongyai. Taxonomy (NCBI): domain Eukaryota; kingdom Metazoa; phylum Chordata; class Mammalia; order Chiroptera; family Craseonycteridae; genus Craseonycteris; species Craseonycteris thonglongyai. The sequence goes on along the minus strand of PVKE010006379.1, from coordinate 38,111 downwards.
TAGTTGTGACAGTTTCATTCCCCACAGGTGGATGTGGGGCCGTGCAGGGTGGGAAAAAAACTGGGGGCCTCCCACATGGGAGGCGAGAACCTTCACTGCCATCCCGGCAGTTACCAGTTGCACCACAGTTCAGCATGTGGGTTTGCATGGACCGGGGCCACAATTCAATGCCCGGACCTCGCAGTTGCAAGGCAAGCGCTAACCTGCTGAGCTATCCCGCCACCCCTCCTCACTTTTTAATTTTCTTTTTTTTTTTTTTAATTTTTTTGAAAGGCTCTTTCACAGACTGTTACTCCATTCATTTTATTTATTTATTTATTTTATTGTTTTTGACAGAGAGAGAGAGAGAGAGAGAGATACAGAGACAGAGAGAGAACTGAACTGGGGGCACTCCCCAGCTCAGCATATGGGTTCGCATGGGCCGGGGCCAGGATTTGATCCTCGGTCCCCGGGGCTGCAAAGTGAGCGCTTTACCCACTGAGCCATCCCGGCTTCCCCTCCGTTCATTTTAAACAGGTAGAAGAGGAGAGACACCTATCCCCTCCAGATCCACCAGAACTAAATGTGCTTTATTCTCTGGTTAAGAAAGACAAGCTGGGGGTGCCGCGATGGCTCAGTGGGTTGAGCGTTCGTCTTGCAGCCCCCGAGCCCCAGGTTTGAGTCCCAGCCCCAGCCCATGCAAACCCATATGCTGAATTGGGGTGTGCCCCCAGTTTGGTTCTCACTGGGGAGAGCTTCCCATTTGGAAGGCCTTTAGCCTGATTCCTGCCCTGTGCAGCCCCGCACCCACTTGTGGAGTGAAACTATGTCAAAAACTGATGGTGTATAACTATGGAGACTGCTCTGGGCCCTCCCCCTTCTCTCTCTCTCTCATCAAGGAAAGAAAAAAAAAGACAGGCTATGAGTTACAATACATTGCCTTCAATGGGTCCATGACTTTGCAAGCAGCCTCACAGTTCACATGGACCCCTCACATGACAATCTAGTGGTCTGGACTCAGCTAACACCCAGGACCAGCAGTCCCAGAAGAGGTCCCAGGACACTGTGTCTGGACCAGGGACCTGTGGAATCCCTTGTGAAGGAGACCCGATCAAGGAGGAGAGGTGACAAGGTGACTGAAGAAGGGCATCTCCACTCCTAAAGCTTTCCAGATTTAGAGCTTCAAGAACACTCTTGTGAAAATGGATCAGAATTCTCACATCACAAAGTTCCCTGCATGTAATTCAAATTTTTTAAATATATTTAAATTTAGGTTCACTTTTGATGTGATATATATGGCTCATCTCCTAGGTCATCTTGGTTTTCTCCCTCTCAACTTTTTAGGAACTGATAAAGTCCTAAGCAGAAGAACTCTTCAGACACTTGGATGGAAATATTATTGAACCAGGGGAACCCAACCTATTTCTTGGTCACCTGATGGTATGACAGCAGTGTCCTAGTGAGAAAAAAAATACAGAAGTGCCCTGTAAAGTGGTCACGAAAGATATATATGTGCTTATTATTATTCACTGAGAACGTCTCTAGAACAAGAGGAAAGTACTAAGGTGATTCACTTTCTCTGAGCATAAGCTAGGATGCTTTTAAGAAATAAGCACTTCTGGGGATGCTGGGATGGCTCAGTGGGTTGAGCGCTTGCCTTGAGGCCATGGGGTCTGGGGATTGAGTCCCAGTCCTGGCCCATGCAGACCCATGTGCTGTACTGGGGCATGCTCTCCACATGGGAGGCCCCTGGTTCAGTTCCCACCATGTAAGGCCCCACATCCACCTGTGTGGAATGAAACTGTTGAAATTGATAATGTGTGGCTGTGGGAACTGCTCTAGGCCCTCTCTCTTCTCTCTCTCTCTCTCTCTCTCTCTCTCTCTCTCTCTCTCTCTCTCTCTCTCTCTCTGTCAAACAATAAAATAATCTTTTTTTAAAAAGAGTGAGAGAAAGAAATAAGTCCTAATATACTAGGAAGAGATACAAAAATAGTCCATTTAGCAGGAAACACGTCCAATCAGTTCAGGTCTCTATGACCGTCTTTGCGTTCTTGGGAGACCTCTAGTTTCCCTTTCAAGGGGTTCTGCTATGGAGGACTCATGGTGATGTTTTAGATGCATCACTGTTTCCTGGGTGAATAGCCTTGAGGATTTCACTTGACCTTTTAGAACTCCTCATCTGGAAATACGGTCATGCTGATGACAATGATGATGATGATGATGATGGTGACAATGATGACAACGATGATGACGGTGATACCTACATTCAGGCTAAATCTGCCTTACAGGACTACAAAGGGGCTAGGACTTGAGTGCCAACCAAGGAGCCTAGTTCTAACACCTAGGTCCTGAGACTGGTGGGGTCCACATCAGACCAAGACATAGCAAGCACAGGGACCTCGCCAGCTAACTGTCTCGTGGTCCTCAATCAGGTGTTGCTCTATTTGTGTAATATGTGTCTCACCTCATCTATAGGAGATGCTGAAGGCTCAGACGAGAAAGAGGGGCGAGCTCAGGCTATAGGCCACTCGATTCTATCTCCCCTCTTTTTTCTTATCATTTGAGCTCTTGTCAACTATTGCTACTCAAGAATTTCCCTTGGGTGTCTTGTGAGCCTCCCCTCCAAAGCAGTTTATTTGTGTTCTTCTTATGTTATATATGGAAATCTACTTAAGGAGAGTTCTAGAAATACCATTTTTAGCTGTATTTTCATATTTCCAGGAATAGTTTAGACCCCAAAGGTATTCTAGCGCTCTGAATTATGGACACTTAGGAAATGACCCAGCTGACCTCCCTAATTAGGCTGGTCTGGGTAGGGCTTCCTCCCGGACAACTTCCCAGCTGATCTGACATTCCAGATTAATTTGGCTGTTCTATCAGATCAGCCAGATAACATCAGAGTGGATGGCAACCAATGTCTTGGCATTGTGGGTCCAGCAGGGACAAATGATAGCAGCTAACAAATCAAAAAGACAAAAGCAAAGTTGACAATGAAAGAGGATATCTGTTGGACTTGGAACTAGAGAAATGAAACCAAGTAAAAGCAGGTCAGGAATGAAGGAAGTATGTCCTCTTGTGCAATTACAGTAGGCGACTCTACAGTGTCCTGGTACTTATCAGTGACGCCAAGGCATATCACTGAGTTAGGGTGACTTAAAGGCCAAAGAAGTTGTGCTCTAGAGTTGTGAGAGCTAAGTGAGATAATGCATGTAAAGGTTCTTGTAATTAGCTAGCCACTGCTATGCAACTAATAAGAAAATGCTATGATTACTACCTCTACTGTCTTAATTACCAATATCTCTCAAGTATAATGTGCTCAACATGCTTAGTTTTCTTAGCGAATGCAATGATCCTCAAATAGAGACATTAGTAAGGATCATGAGATTTCGATTCATGAAGATCTGAGTTCCAATTCCAACCCTACTACTCATCAACTGTATTAGCTTAATCAATCCAACCTTGAGCATAGATTTTCTATTCTTCAAAATAAGGTTAAAAATAACAGCTTGAAAGGATGTAAGATTGAAGGTAACATTCATAAAGGGTCTGGCCCACATTAAGTAGTTAATAAGTGGCATTTGTGGTTATCGTTTTAAGTTGATGTCATATTAAGTTGAACTGTCAGCCTGTGTCTCTCTGAAGGGAAAGATTTCCTAGGAATTACTTTTTCCTTTTATAAAGAGGAGATGACTTCTCCATGTACTCTAGTCAGAGGAGGGGCCTTCCATGTAAGCCCATAAATCTATGCTTTTTTAAGTATTCAGATGACAGCACAAAAACGCCAGTCACCACAAAGTAACTTCAGTTTATTCTTGCTGTGTCCTTGGGGTGGGGGGGATGAGAAGGATGACGGGGTGAGGTTTAAATGTTTAGAGAATTTACTTAATGGTTTGTTTGTTTGTTTAAGTAGAGCAAAGACTTTTCTATTGACTTGAGATTTTCCCATTTTAAAGTTCTAAATTGACCATCAGTGTCTTCAAAGATTAGGGGAGACTGTTCGAACTTCCCAGATTGTGTGAAAATTCGTGGGAGTATTTCACAATTCTGTGGAATGGAAAAAAATAATAACTTTAGCAAAGACTCACTCCTGAGAGACTAACCAACGTGCTGAAAGTCGTCAGGCCCGGTGCGTCCAGAGGCACAGAAGCAAGTGCTAGGAGAGCAGGTTGGGTCGCCCTTCTCTGGAGGGAACCAGTATGCTGTTGTGTGGAGAGGCTGAAGTTCGCACGAAAACTCACCCAGGAGCTAGCACTTCAACAGGTCTGGGCCGCACACCCATCCAGCCTCCAGAGGAGCTGAGCGGGAAGGGCTGGCACGGCACCCAGCGCAGAGGCCAGCTGGACGGGGTGTACCCTTGTGCCCACCTCCGTGAGCCCTCTGCGCCCTCGACCCCCTTACTACTCATCACTGTGTCTCCATTAGGAGTCCCACAGACATACCAATATCGTCACTCTTCTCCCAGACACGATGAATACTGGGGGGGCAGTTATGAACAACTTTCCTACCCCAAGCGGCCCTGGACGCTCCATCTACCATAACTTGAAAAATACGCTTCTCCGAGATTTTGCTTCTCTGGAGGAAGAGAGCATATTGTGCTGAGGATGGGAACCGAGGTCTCCCAGGAGCGCCTCCCTGTGATCCACGGTACGTGGGAAGGCGGCTTCATTATTCAACCCGCTATTTGCAGCAGCGAACAGATGTCTCCCAGCCCCTTCTGCTAAAAACCTGGAGCGCTGCGTCCCACGAGCAGACTCCAGTCGTGGCGGGAAGCGACCCGAGCTGAGGGCTTGCAGATGTTCAGCGAAACCCGCGAACAGCCCGCCCAATTCCCCGCGCGCGGCCGGGAAGGGCACGCGTCCAGCTCCGTGGAGATGGGTCCGAGGAAACAAGCATCGTAGCCGTTCTGAGACGCGTGTCACCAAGGATGCCAGTCGCCCAAGCGTGTCGCTCAAGAACAGCAACTTTTCACTCCACGGCAGCCTGTTTCGGAACTTCGGGATTGTCACTTCGCCGTGGAAACGTTCGCGCCGTCAGGGTGTAACAGACCCCTCAGTACTGCCCGGAGCGGTGAGCTGGGCCTGCGCTGCGCGTCGCCTACCCTTCTCTCGGCTGCCTTCTTTGGAGACATTAGTAAAAAGCACTGGCTCACTCCAACTTTTATTTCCCGAATACAGCAGATGGCTTCGGTACAGTGTTTCAAATCAGATGTGCGCAGAGACCACGCTGCAGCCCCGAGCAGCTGCGATCTCAAGCAGCAGAACACAGAGCATGTGAGGGGACCAAGGGCACAGAGCCGGGAGACTGCTCCGAGGATTTACCGGGCGTTTCAGCCACAGGGAAAGTGCCCCTCGCTCTTCGTCTGATTATTCTTTCCTTAACCGTAGTGAGAAGAAAAGGCGCTGGCTGACAGAGCAGAGTAAATAGATGAGCTTATTCCAGAAATTGGAAATTTGGGGTAAATTTCTTCTGAGCGAGAGAGACATACTATCATAAATTTTCTATCTTAAATATTAATAGGGTACTAAAAAGAAGTAAAAATGAATAGCAAATGGAGGTGGGGGGAGTAATTCCACTCTATGCAATATTCATGTTTTTCAAAAAACCGAAGTGGGTTGGGTTCATAAAACACAAAAGAACACCACTTCTATGCTTCTAAGAATTATACTTCTTTTAAAAGATCGTCAGGTACAGAGCTGGTTGAGTTGTGATGCAAAGACACAAGGTAAAAATTACTTGATTTTTCCAATAACTGAAAAAAGCCGGAGGAACCCGAGTGGATTCCGAGAGTCAGTTGGCTCTGCTCAGCCTGCGGCCTGGACTCCTTGCTGCTCGCAATAGCTCGCTCGGAGATCTTAGGCAAGCTCTCTACTCCTTTCCATGGACCCAGTTCGCTCATTTACCAAATGGACCGTATTAGCCCTGGGGCCTCATCTTGTACAAATAGTCTCCAGATACCTGAAAATGCACCGAATTAATACATGTAAAGTCCCTAATCTACTGTCTTGCACATAAGTACTGAGTAACTGATGGGTAGTACTAATAACAATATAAACCTCTCACATCCGTCACTGTTGTTATATCAATCATTCTCTGGACACCTGATGTTTAACTTGGGGTGAAAAGCAACACTGCACAGACCTGGAACGTGGCCCCAGGTGGGTCAGTGGAGAACAGGAGAAAGAAGGCCTCACAGCTTACCTCACTCATGGGAAACGCACTGAGTGACCCACGACCACCATCTTCTGGCCATACTGTCTGATTTCACCATTGCTTTCTCTTAGGGATCGTTAGAATAGAAATCTGACAGTTTCTTTTTTTTATTTATTGTTAAATTTAATGGGGTGACATTGGTTGGTAACAATTAGGTAGTTTCCAGATGTACAAGTCCACATCACATCACCCATGCATCGCATTATGTGCCCACCTCCTAGAATCAGGTCCCCCTCCACCACCATATATCCGGTGTCCACTCCCCACCCCCCCCCCCCCACAACTCTCCCTCCCCTCTCCTTCCCCCTCTCCAGGTAACCACCAAACTATTGAGCGTGTCCATAATGCTGGTGCCCTCTCACACCTCCCCTCCCACTCTCCCTCCCCCCTCCTCCCCTTCCCTCAGAAAATCACCAAGCTATTGAGTGTGTCCATAGGTCTCTGTGTCTTTGTTAGGGAATAGAAATCTGATCCTACAGACATTAACTTCTTCCCATCTCTGAATCCTTTTTCTAATCTACCAAAAGATACGCATTTTTTTGGTTCTTAACATTATCTAAAAATAATATACATTTGTGTGTTCCACAGTTTGAGAGATACTGGTTAGCTAAAAAGGTCTAAAAATAAACCAGTGGAAATTGAAGCATAAAGCTTGAACACACGGGGTTCTACATCCTCTTTCTTGTTCTGTATTTTCCTGAGTGAACATAACCCTTTCACTGAGTGTCTGTGCAACTCAGGAAACAGAGAGACTCTCCAACCTTCAGCTTGTCCTTCCTACCTACCCAATAGTTAGGCAGTGCCTTGCATTAGATATATTTGATGAATATTTGTTAACTCAACACCATTAATAGCTAAAAGTTGCACAGGGCTCACTATACATCAGGCATTCTTCTAAACATTTTATAGGTGTTTACTGGTGGTTTTCACAAATCCATCATCCCCATTTACCAGAGGAGGAAACCGGGTCACAGAGACATTGAGTGGCTTACTCAGAGTCACATGACTAGTGAAAAGGCAGAACTGTTTCTCAAATCCAGGTAGTTTAGCTTCAGAGCCCATGTCTCAACCATCATTCTCTGTGGTCTCTTTCTATTTAGAGGCATTTAGGCTTAAACCTGCCACCAGAGTTAAGGTCTTTTCATTCTAAGTTAAATAAAACAGGCAGCATATGGCTGTGCTTCGCCATTGCTTTTCCTCCGTTTGTCATATAGATAAAGTTGTCTCACTTACCCCATGGAATGGGTGTGTCCTGGAGCCCTGGTGTGACGAATGCCACCCCAGAGAAGCCTGAGGGCAGCTCAGTGTGTTATATGCACAACGGTCAGCAGGACGCGGAGCAGCAGGAGAGACAAGTCCAGGGGTAAACTGAGAGCAGTGTAAGAAGGGAAAGGACCACAGACTCGACTCATTAACTTGTGAAGAAGCGGAAGTCTGCAAGCAGGGTGTGAGGCCACCTGAGCTGTTTTAGGAAGGCTGATGTGGCAGCAGGGCAAGGGACAGAGTGGCAAGGGAACAAACTAGAAGTAGGGATGCCAATTTGTTGGCTCACCCCCAAGCACACTCTGCTGAGCATCATAAAGCTTCAAGCTGAGCAATGGGATTGTGGAGATCAAGTTGAGAGCTATTTTGGAGGTAGAACTGGCCTTGCTGCCATGAGATGAAGGGGCGTGGGGGACAGGAGACAGAGGCACCCTCCACGACCAGGGAGTGGTCACCTCACTGGGTTATAACGGTGAGCAAGAGACAGGAGCTTTGTCTTCCTGCAGCTGACAGGAAACGAGGCGAGGAAGAAATGGGGGCTGCCTAGATGAGGAAAATAAGCAGCAAAGTCTTGGGCCACAGAAACCAAGGAATCCACAGATCTCAACAGAAAGGAGGCAGGATGGTAAGCAATATCAGACACTCAGAGGTTCTCTGAGTAGCGTTCGATGGCAGCTGATGGCTTTGGAGAGCAGAATCCATGGAGTGGATGGGATAGAAACTTGTGGTCATCGGTTCAAGAGTGACTGAGGCGTGAGGAAGCATTAAGAATCAACCCATACACGCTTTTTGGAAGTTTGGCAGGGAAGGAGAAAAATAAGAGGCTAGTTTGAAAAGAAGGCAAGTTTGAGAGGATTTTTCTATGGTAAGGAAAAGTGTGAGAGACCAGTGGACTGATGGAGAGGTTCAAGATTCAGAAGCGGAGGGACAGAGCTGCAGAAGAAGGCCCAGAAGAGAAAGAAGGGATTGAGAGCAGCAATGGAGTAAGGCTTGGGAAAAAAATAAGTGAGAACATTTCATCCAGAAGAGAGTGTGCATCTTTGGGTAAAGTAACTGGGTGTCCTTTTCTAAATATAAATGAGGTCAAAAGCTGCTTAGGCAAGGTTTCACCCTCCTAGTAGGCTTTATCTGAGAGCCACCACTGCCATTTTACAAAGAGAGAGCTGTGTACTAAGAAAGAACCCTGAAATAGTCCATCATTACAAATTCAATACACAAACAGCATTTACAAAGTCACACCAGTATTTATCTCAAAAATCACTGAGAAGTATTAAGTGGTTCTGATTTTCCTTTTACCACCAGAAACAGAAAAAATTTTGTAAAGGTATTTGGACAGACATCACTTAAATCTATTACCTACAAACAATTGAATTTATTATCAAGTACAACAAAATAGAAAAATCATTTAAACTGCCTCTTCTAAATGGACGGGTTTCCATAGTGGACGATGTACAAGAGTGGTCAAGAAATTCGTGGAACCTCCATGTCATCGTAGAGGCAGGAGTACTAGCACACACAGTGTGACTGTGTGATTTATTAGTGTATGTGCCAAATTTTAGCCTACTTGCATGCATGTTCTTTCAGATATCGCTGAAGAAGCTTAGAAAACCCCAAGTATAAAGAAAATTAAATTTTATGCTGTCACTAAATTCCTCACAAAACAAGGGCAAACACAGCAAACCATTTCAGAAGAGATGTTAGCAGTTTACAAGGACAGTTGCTCTGGGAAATCCATGGTTTGCAGGTGGCACAGCCTGTTCAGGAAAGGCAGTCAGTTGAAGACAACTTCCACGTGGGACACCCTGTTGAGGCTACTTCCTCAGACATTGTCAAAAATTTAAAAAAAAAACAAAAAAAAAAACTTGTAGTGGAAGATACTAGAAGAAATAAAAAGCAACTTTCAGAAATTGTTGCAGTTTTTAGAGTATTTTAAATATTCTCCATCAGTATCTAAGGATGTCAAAAGTCAGTGCAAGATGGGTACTGATGCTCACACCGCTTCAAAAACAACAGTGCGTTGAGTGTTCATGACAGTTTTTAAACCTCTAAAGAGAAAACAAAGATCAAGTTTTCAACCAGATTGTCACTAGAGATGAAACTTGAGTTCATCATTATGACCTGAGTCAAAGCAGGAGTGCATGCAGTGGCGTGAAAAGCACACCGCACCCCTAAGAAGTTCAAGGTATAGCAATCGGCTGAAAACATTATGGCTACTGTTTTGGGGAATGTGGAAGGTATCCTGCTGATCAACTCTAAGGCTAAGATGTCACAATAACTGGAGAGCACTATTCCAGTCTGCTGAAACAGTTCAAAGAATCTGTGAAGAAGGAAAGAAGAGGAAAATGGACCAACGGGGTGCTAATTTTGCACAACAATGTGCCTGTGCACAAGAACAATGTTGCATTGGCTACTCTTCATGACTGTGGCTTCCAAATGCCAACCCACCCTCCCTACAGTCCAGATCTGGCTTCTATTTTTTTTTCCCAAATATGAGAAAATAGCTTCAAAAGAAGAAATTTTCAGACAACAAAGAGGTTAAAGTTTCAATTTGAGGGCAAAAACAAAACACTTTTTGGAGGGTATAAATAAACTTACTGAAAGATCTGAAGAGTGTGTTAGGGTTAAGGATAAATATATTGAAAGGGAAAAATAATAGATTTTTTTTATTTGTTTGTTTTATCATTCTTGCCCTTCATTCCACGAACTTCTCTTTCTTTATTTCTCTCTCTCTCTCTCTCTCTCTCTCTTTTTCTCTCTCTCTCTTTCTTGTTTGAGAGGAGGTGAGAGAGACAGACAGAAGGAAGGAAGACCCAGAGCAGTCTTCATAGTTGTGTGTCATAAGTTGTGACATAGTTTCATTCCACACAAGTGAATGTGGGGTCACATGGGGTGGGAAGCAAACTGAGGGCCTCCCACCTGGGAGGCAAGAACCTTCGCTGCCATCTCAGTGGTTACCAGTAGCGCCTGCAGTTCAGCATGTAGGTTTGCACGGATTGGGCCCAGGATTTGATCCCCAGACCTCGCAATTTCAAGACAAGTACTCAACCTGCTGAGCTATCCCAGCATCTCCTGTTCCATAAATTACTTGACCATTCCTCATATAAGATCGAGGAAAAGAAAAGAGAAGACTGAGTACCTAGTAAGTACCAAGTGTCTTGGATTAGATATACAATGCCTTTCTCACTGAATCCTAATACCTTATAGGGTAGACATTATTACATTTTTAAAGATGAAACTAAGGTTCGAGGATGTTAAAGAGCTATTCTCCTGACTGTTCATCCTTTAAGGTAACTACCCTAGACTGCTTAACACCATCTTCTAGAATGTTTGGTACTCCTGCCACCATGGTAACCCTAGAACACAAAACAATTCTGTCCTCAAGACTTATAATGGGGAGTTCCTTGGCAATCATTCATGTCACTCATAACCACTTGCAGCAGACACAATCTCTGATGTCTTTCTTGCCCACAGTCTCTTGGGCACTTAGTGGCTGCTGAAGGGTCAGGCTCAGATGGTTTTATGTGACCTCTCTTGCCCTTTTGTCACAGCTCAGTAGATGTCCCAGGGTGCAACATCCCATCTATGGCCAAGGGACAGGCAGCTATTCTCTAACAAGAACCCAGCTGAGACACTGAGAATGTACCACTATGTGATGGGCTCTGGAACTAAGAACACATAGGTTTCAGGTTGAAGTTGGTGCCAAACCAAAGCCACAGAGAAGTGCAAGTGTGGGTCATGGGAGCAGAAAGCATTCAAAGAGAGAAAAACTTGGTCTGAAAAGAAAATAAATCAGAAACACAGAGAGTCAGGGGCAAGAAACAACATGGCCCTGGGAAGGAATCAGCATCATTCCTGGCTCCTGGCTCCTGGCTATTTGAGATACACCTATGCTTAAACCTTAGCCCCTATTTGCCCACGACATTGTCTACAATTAACCCTATTTTTTGAGAAGATGTTTGCCACTTGCAAATAAAAGTAGTTGACTAACAAATCACTCCTTGAACACAAAACATTGAATTAACAATATGTCACATTAGCTAACATTTAGTACTGTACATTCTGTGTGGTATATTTATTTCATGAACACAAGAAGCTGTTGATTTTTTTTCTTATTTTACACGTAAAGAAACAGTGATGCAGAAAAGTTGACTCCATTATACATTTACCTTCTAGCCCAAGTGGGACCCCAAAATAAACTCTTACTTTGCCTTCTTTCAACTCAGAGTTAACTTGGGTCTTAAATCGAAGAGGGTGTTCTAACCCGTTTAATTGGTAGGTTGAGAGTAATTTGTTCCTTTTTCGACTGTAGAAACAACTTAAAAATAGCTACAATAAAACAAAATTTATTCCTGAACCAAAAATTAAAACCTAATAATGTGCAAGCAAATTACATTGAGCTCTTACCACATTTTGCCCTTGCTGAACATTTTTGGCTTCAGCAGCTGCTCCATGAAACATAACTGTCACTACAATGAATAAATAAGCAACTATTGCTATGATACAGCTGCCTCTTGTAACAGCATTAGGGTAAAGCCTTCAGTGGAACCACAGGATGGAAGAAAGCTGCGTTCTTGCTGAATACAGATGGGATTCCATGCAGTCCACAGCCACTCTCTGAGATTACAGTCTATGTAGAAGGGCAAATGAGCTCCATGCTGGACATATCCTATTGGGCCTGCTCAACAGACTTTTTTTCTTCTGGGAATTTTTCCAAACTTAATTTCATCTGAAATGTGTGATGCCTATGGGAGAGTTGTCATTCGCCTACATGACCCCTGCTTACCTGACCACAGCCTATTGGTCCCAGCCAGACCAACCAGAATCTTTTCTAGGGATTTTGCACACTGGAACTGAGAAAGAGAATCCGTGTGTAGAAATGGAAGGTTGAAAATGCAAAGCTCAGGAGCTATCAGCCAGCCATGTTTTCTACCACCTGGAGGAAGGCAGCCTGCAGAGAGAGAACGAAGCCAAAACTCGGAGACAAAGGAGTTCTAAAAGAATTTGACTCCTTGGCTACAGACCTTCCTGGGCTTTTAGCTGTATCACCGCCCTCACCACAGTTCATTGCTCAATCGTTTCTTGGATTATGTAGGCCAACAAAATCTATTTTTGTCTAAATTTGCTTGATTTAAATTTCTATTACTTCATAGAAGTCCTAATACAATCTTATTACCTATTCTCAATTTCTTGGCCTGGTATAAGAGACGACACACTTTTTTTGCACAAAAACTTGAGTAACTTCAATATATTTTTCTCCCTATTGTCTTTTCTCTAACCAACATTCCCCTCCTTCCCTGGTTAGCCTCCTAATTTTACAATATTTGCAAGTGTCTTAGAATCAGAACCATGACCCTGCAGAATTTCAGAAGCGACACTTACACATGTGAGTCACAATCCCCTTGCATTACACAATAGTAGTCTACTCAGCAGCCCTGTGATGACCCTTAAGGATCTTTTTTAGACTAAAGAGTACATGACTGGCTTTTGCACTTAGCACTGTTAGCGTACAGTTCACGAAAGGCAAAATGGCAGGTGTACGCCAAGCAGACCAGTGCGCTGTACAAGAACAGAGCATGTGCTATGACCATCAGCTCACTGACGTAGTAACCTGGACCAGCCATCCCAAAAGGGTATTGAAGGCTGCAGATAGACGTAGCAGGGAGAGTTCGGTGGGTCATTCAGGTTGTCATCCCAGTGGCAGGTAGGGACGAGAAGAGAATTTTAGTCTTCGTCTATGATTCGGCCTAGTAGTGGCAGTCTATATGACACTCCACTCACATCCCCATGCCAGGGCCCCTCTAGTCACACTGCACTTCCCATGCCAGCGTGGTCCGGCCAGGTGAAAGGACGAGCACCAGGACTTCCTAGGAAATCCTGTGTGTTCTACAGGCCTCCAATGCTGACACCGTGATAAAGGGCACTGTAGACGTCCATCGGGCCCGGAGTCACAGCTGGGCCTTCCCGGGTCGGGCTTGGAAGGGGCTGTTGGACAGCTCTTGCCTGTGTCAGAACTTGCTCAGCAATCAGAGTAAACTAAATTCTCATGAAGGAGAGGTGAGTAGATTAAGCTTTATGGTGCAGAGAAAAGAAGGTCAGGATCAGAGGCTAACCCAACAGAAAAATATGGGAAAGACATAAACCAGCAATTTATACAAAAAATATATAGGGGGATGCCAGGATAGCTCAGCAGTTGAGCGTTCGTCTCACAATCATGAGGTTGGGGGTTTGATTCCTGGCCCCAGTTTGTGAAACCCCATATGTTGAACTGCAGCACAATTGGTAACCACTGGGACGGTGCAGTGAAGAAGGTTCTCACTTCCCATGTGGGGGGACCCTGGTTAGGTTCCCACCCCTCATGGCCCCCCATCCCCCTATGTGGAATGAGACTATGTCACAACTAATGATGTACAACTATGGAGGCTACTCTGGGCCCTCCCCCTTCTCTCTCTCTCTCTCTCTCTCTCTTTCTCTCTCTCACCTCATCTCAAAAAATAACCATATATATATATATATATATATATATATATATATATATATATAATCACTAATAAATACATGAAAAGATGTTCAATACCACCCATAATTAACCACTGCAGGTGCAATACCATGTGTTACAGATTCGGAATAATTTCAATAATTTCATAATACTTGATCTTGAACCTCACGCATCATTGGCAGAATTAGAAACCGGTATGAACTTTTGGGGAGTCAATTGGCAATATTAATCCAAGTTAGAAATACTTTACCCTTTAACCAATGCATTCCACCTCTAAGAATGTATCCCACAAAAAATATTTGAATATGTGTGCAAAAGTAACTGCAGGAGGGTATTTGTAATAGTAAGAAACTAAAGACAACCATCAATAGAAAGTTAGATCCATGTGATGGCACATCCACACAATAGCCTATTATGCAAACCCTGAGAAAGAACAACATGGCTCTACATGTGCTTCTATGACTAAGAAATACTACTTGGTCAGGGGCAGCTGATGTTGGTGCAGGACCTAGCATAATGTTCATGAAAAGCAGGAATACGAAGATAAACTGCCCCGCTTTGCAACCAGATCTCCTGCTAGTGAATTACCTTAACGTAAATGAAATTACCTTTTGTGCCTCAATTTCCACATACTTAAAATAGGAATAATAACAGTATGTACTTTGTAGGGCTGTTGTAAGGACTAAATGAAATCATCATATAGAGTGCTTAGCATAGTACTGGACACACAGTCAGCCTATGAACAAGAAACTATTCACAGTGGTTTGCTCTGGAAAGGGGGGGGGCCTTGGAGTTTGCAGGGATCTTTTATTTTATACTTTTCCATATTGCTTGATTTTCTTTAAATCAAACATATTATTACTTTTACAATAAAAACCTCTCAATTTAAATGTAAAAAATTATATCAGGAATTGATTTTAAAAGACTATCCATGAGTATTTCAATAGCTGTCATATTCTCAAATTAAATTACTCTCAAAATAAATGTCTATACTCTTTTCTCAAATAATAAAATGAAATCGCAGTTTTCTAGCATCCATAAATCTTATACTATTCATCCAGACAGGAGGCCTGAATTCGCTTGGTGAAGAATAACAATAGTGAGTCGCTAGGCTTTAGTTGACTTACTTCTTATTATAATAAACCATTATTCATTCATTCACTCTCCAAAGTATATAAGACAGACTGACTTTGGCAGCATTCTCTAGGAGTGGGAAGACTATAAGCCGAATATCTAATCATCAGAATCAAAATCTGCTTTCTAGATCATCAGAAAAATCGGCCTCTTCTGCTGCCAAATGACCCTCCTGCTGACCACATTTTCAGTCCATCAGAATATAATCTTATCATGGGCAATGAGCGAGTGTGAGGATTGCATTTTGTTTCATAGCTGGTCCAAACATGATTACTGCTTTCATCACACAGCCATATCATCAAGTCAATATGGATTTTCTATACTGACTTTTCAAGTTGCACAGACTATATAGAGGAACTTGGGCAATTTCCATTTGCTGCACAAAACCAAGATCTGGAGAGAAGAAATTAGTATGTATTCACCTTGGCTGGCTTAGAATGCATCATGGTACCACTCACCATTCATTAATACCTCTCTTATTCCAAATATATGAAAAAGTCATGGACCCTAATTTAATTTAAAAGTAAATTCCTCTTTTAAAAATAGACTTTTACCATATGTCTATTATACAGTCCATAGATGCTATGAAAAATCATACCATGACATTCTATTCTTTGCACATCCCTACATTTTTTTTAATTATATAACAATATTTCCTTTTGAAACTCTGAGTTGCTCAGTTCAGTAACTACTAGCCCAGTAGAAATTTGTGGACAGAAACCAGCAACATTCAACTGTCAAAATATTATTCCAGCCTCCTACTTAGATTCGGTCCCAACAGGACATGAAATCACACTTTTTTAATCCAAAGTTCCATGGCCCCAAAGCTGCCTACAAAGAGATGATCCAACATTTCAGGAAAATGTTGTCTTGAAAAGTCATGTAACTTGTCATGGGAGGTAGAAAACATCTTAAGGATTTCTAGAAAGAAGAGGCATATGTCATAGTTATCTTCGTAAAATAAGTAACTACTTACTTATACAAAGGAAAAAATACCTGGAAGAGAAGAAAAAGAAGTAGATCCAGAGCCACCTCAATAACTTGGCTCCTACCACCAATATTCTCCCTTGTTCCAAGAAACAAAAATTTCACCAGGAGGAATGCAAATCATCCACAGTGAGTAACAGGACAATGTCCCATTGATTCCATGTTTCTGTTAATGGAATCAGCTATTGCATCCATTTCACAGCAAAATATCTAGAAAGCTATTAATAGTCACCATCTTCACTTCTTTAACTCCCAATCTCTCTTCATTCCACTCTAGTCAGACTTCTATTCCCACCATTGCACAGCTCTTTTCAAGGTCACCAGTGAATTCCATATTGCCAAATATAATGGCCATTTTTCTGACCTTATCCAATTCAAGTTCTCAACTCATTAAAAACTCTCTCTCAGAGAAGCCAGAGTGGCTCAGTGGGTTAAGCACTCACTTTGTAGCCCAGGGACCAAGAGTAGAATTCCGGCCCTGACCCATGTGGACCCATATGCTAAATTGGGGTGTGCTTCCCATATGGAAGGCCCCCAGTTCAGTTCTTGCCCCCGGTTTGGCCCCCAGTTCAAAGAGGCATTCCTCCTGTGCAGAAGGCCCCCAGCCCAGTTCCCATCCTGTGAGGCCCCCGCCCACTTGTGTGGAATGAAACCATGTTGAAAACTGATGATGTACAACTATGGAGACTGCTCTGGGCCCTCCCTCTTCTCTCTGTCTTTCTCTGTCTCTCTGTCTCTCTCTGTTGAAAACAATAAAAATAAATCTTTAAATGAAACCACTTCAGAGTAAGTCCTCTGACAATCTACCTAAAATAGTCCACCAATCCCATCTCATTTTGAAAATCTCCATAACAAGCTCTTATTTTTATTTCTCCATTAATAACTTTCTAAAATAGGTATTTTTAAATTATTTGTCTATCTTGTACTTCCCCCCTACCCATTAAAATATACACTCCATGAAAACAAGAAACATGGCTATTTTGGATTGCTGTCACTCAGGCCAGTGTTTGGCACATAGTAAGAACCCAACAAAATGTGTTAGAAGAATTAATGAATGAATACATTTCACAAATAGTACAAGTATGGGCACCCATTCATTTAATCATTCTAATATTATTAAATGCTTTGTTGTGATGTTCAATTTAGATACAAAAACAGGTGTTACTTTTCTTTGTATTCAGGCAAGAAGGTGGCAAATAATTTATAGCTTTGCATTCTGTAGTTGGTTGTGCACGTATGTGTGAATGTGTGTTTCTTCTCTTGTTTGTTCTTCTCTTGTAAGACTGTAATGAACTCAGTCCAGGGACTTTTGGGAGTTGTTGTGCTCACCCTGTGGTTTCTCCAATATACACATATTTCATTATCTTCCAATGGTACAATTACCACTGTTGCAACTAACAAGTCAATATCTCCAATAAAAAGGCCCATCACACACAAAACAATATATTAAGAAAGGAAACATAACAATTCATTAATCCTATCAACAAAATTTGAATAATCTAGAAGCTGAGCATATATGTCTTAATTTGCTCAGCTTCTAGGTTATTCGAATTTTGTTGATAGGCTTAATGAATTGTTATGTTTCCTTTCTTAATATATATATATATTAGTACTATTCTTTTTTCTACAAAGGATTCATACTTACGTTCTGGCAGCTTGCAGATTCGTTCTCAGTCTCCCAGTTTCAAATTAAAGCCTGTCAATTTCCACCCAGAGCCTTACACTGTCAGCTTCAGGGGGTGTGCATCCTGGTGCGTCCCCTGTGGTGCCAAGTGCTCTGGTAGCACTCAGCAAAAGACATAAGCGTCTTAACAGTGGTTAGATTTTAATTTCATTACTTTGTACTTTAACCTGCCCTCTAATTAGAGAATGAACTGAGGAAAATCTAATTACTTTCCCAATATTTCTTCACGTGGCATTCTTGATTATTGCCATGTCACATTTGAACAATTCACGGAGGCTTCCTGAGTGTGGATAGCAATCTTCCCTTCTAAACAAAAGCTGAAGTGATGCCCTTAATCAAAGAGTGGAAAGTTTTTTGGTTTTGTTTTGTCTTTTTTTTTTTGCTTTTGTTTTTATTTTAACTTAGATCTGAGTCTCTAGGTCTTAAACCTACCACAAGGTTAGTGAAGTTTAGGACTCTCAAATAGCAAAAGGCATCTTAAATTGGCTACAATGGACCTCAATCTCATAACACCTTGTTTTACAAGGTGGATGTATGACCTTTCCCTCAGTCAGGAATGAGCAGGTAAATGGATTGCTTGATTGACTGGGTTTGACACTGCTGTTGAGAAATACACTTGAACATGTTTGGCAACTTGAAAGTGCTGTGGCACATTAGGATGCTCTTGTGTTAATTTGGAATGCCGTTTGGGTAGGAAAGGACTTCTACAATGGTACATTGTAAACTGCTTGGGTCCCTCCAGTAGAAATGACCTTAGAGTAATGAGGCCAGCTAGATGATGTAGAACTCAGGAACAACATAATAGGCTATGCTACTTACCGATCTCCTGTGACTGCCTTTACAAGGAAGGCAAGAAAGAGACTGGGGCACCCCCTTGTTTCTTGATTGACAACCACTAGTCTTATGGATATGGACAAATGAAGAAAACAAGGAAATTAATGGCCTAGGTTTAAGCTTTTACCCTTTGCCGGGCCAATTAAGATGCCCCACTCAAACTCACCACTGTCACAACTGGTAGAGTAAAAATAAAGATTCTTGTCCTTTACATCCGATTTCTAGAACAGAATTTTTAAAAAGCCAAAGAGACAGTATCAATAAAGATAAAAGACGAACATTATTCGCCCCAACCGGACATTTTAATGGCAAGTAGAAAAGCAACAAGAACAAAAAGAACAAAGCTTCTCACCAAAATTTTATAGACATTTCACAGCCCCAATACCTCAAATTTATTAAACCAGTTAAAGCACTGAATTTACTTTCAGAGTGTCAGATATGAGATCCCAGGCACTGGAAGTCTGAGATACCCCAACAGAGAATGTAGCCAGAGTTCTCATGTGCACAACAGAAAAAGGACTGAGCCGTGACAGATGCTATCCTACCTCACAAATCTAAAACCCTTCCCCTTCTCCATTTCTCCTGAAATGCAAAAGTATTCTTCTGCTTCTGGTGAGGTCAAATCACACACAGGAAACTAGTTCAAAGGAAGGATTATGTTGGCTACAAACCCTTTTCCTGGGATAATCCAGAGTTGCAAGATGGTGCAAGATGGCTACACCTGAGGCCACCTCTTCTTTGCATCTGTAAATATAGTCCCATTTAAGTGGCTTGGAAGAAGTCAACCGCCAGAACTCAGCAAGAAGGAGTGCAGACAACTGACAGCTCAGCTATTGCAGTGAGGAAGAGGTCTCTGATCATCTTACCTAAGAAGCAATTATAAAGGAAAGGGCTTCTCAGGAGTGGAGACATTTTTCAGGAGACACTGGTCAGGAAGCTTCATCAAAAAAGCAGAGATATCTATGAGACCTCTCTTTTCACCCCATCATTGACAGATGAAGTAGGTTTATTATTTGCAAAATTGGAAAAGAGCACATCTCCAGAAGCCACAAGGATCTATGCAGTAGAGAAAGGAACAAATAGTTAAAGTTAAACGTTCACAGTGATGAAGTCTCAGTATACTCTTTGAAGTCTTTAACCAGGAGACAGCCTAGTCAGTACAAAACTGGGGATTTCAAACCCAGATGGATAAGAATTCAAAATGGCATCCACCGCTTACTAGCTCTAGGATTTGGTACATTTTCTAACCTCTGTAAGAACAGCTTCTTCAGTTGGATGAAGAGGATAGTGGCAGCTGTGTCACAGAATTATGACTCAGCCTGTGCATAACAGATGCTTAACAAATATTGTATCTCTAATCTTTTTTTGCGCCATTACAGGCTAGAAATAGAAATAGTAAACTTTCCCACTTTCTATACAAGGTAGTGCACATAAAAACCAGGAAGAGAGAACATGATGTTGAAAAGGCCATGCTCAGGGGAGGCAGAAGACCCAGCCCAGAAAAGTGGACCACAAAGCACTGCCATCATTTATGAAAAGATCAGTTTAACGTCTGTGGAACTTGAATCTCACCAACCATGATCAACCCCAATGCAATTAAAAAAGCTATTGTATTCATTAAAAACAAAAAAATTAGGGTGCTATGACAAAGAAATAATAAGTGAAAATTATAAATTAATATATTGGAAATATAAATTATTCTTTTTTTATTAAGTGTTCAATTTATTGGGGTGACATTGGTTGGTTAAAATCACATAAGCTTTAGTTGTACAATTCTACATTACGTAGTCTAGGTGTTGTATTGTGTGCTTACCACCCACAGTCAATTTTCTTTCCATCGCCATATAATTGACGTCCCCCCATTACTAAAATTATTCTTGAAATAAAATTTTCAGAAGAGAATAAGACAATAACATCAAAGACTTTTTCTGAAATTAAAACAAAAGGAAAAAGACATAAAAATATGAAAAAAATAAATTCAATTTACCAACATTCAATTAACTCTTATATGGAGAAAAAATACTATATAGTCATAGGATATAAAGTACAGCATAAGGAATATAGTCAATTGTTTTGTAATAGCTGTGTGCGGTGTCAGATGGGTAGTATACCTGTTGGGGTTATTACTTGGTGAGTACACATTTACTCTGTGTAAGTGTCTAATCACTCTGTTGTTTTGTACACCTGAAACTAATAATTTAAAAAAAAAAAATAATAATAATAATAGGGAGAAAATTACCAAAGAAAAAATACAAGAAAATTTTCCAGTGCTAAAAAAAGACAGTTGTCTTAAAATTTAAAAAAATAAAAATTCCCAGTATGATGAATTAAACAACAACAACAACAACTAAACACATCACTGTGAAATGTCAACACAAATCACCTGCAAAGGCTTCTCATTAACACAGCAGATACGAGAATCCAGTGGACCAATGCTTTCAAAGTTCTCAGGAAAAATAATTTTAAACCTATGTATAGATAATTCACCCAGGCAAATTATTAATAAAATCTGAGGGCAATGTAAGATATTTTGGACATTTAAAAACTCAAATGTTTATTTTCCATAAGTACAATTCCAATCAAACCCCAGTTTGCATTTTTACGAGGAACTTGATAAATACACAATAACATTTACTTGAAAGAATAAATGTCCATGAATAACTAACATACCCTTATCCAAAAGATGTGCAGAGAGAAGCCTCTCCTACCAGCTAGTAAGGGATACTATGAGAAAATAGTGATCAGTATTGTGTTGCAAGAGAAAACTAATGAACTAATGAAACGGAATAGAAAGCATGGAGCCATCTATTGCATTCAGTAGGTGGTGTTGGGGAAAATTGCCTCATTATAGAAAAAAACAACTGTTAATCCCTACCTACAACCTGGTAAAAATGTATGCTCCAGATGAATGAAAGGCGTAAAAATGCAATGGAAAACTATAAACTTAAAATGCAAAAATGGAGACTATATTCATTGCCTAAGGCTAGAAATAAATTTGGGAGTTCTCAATCAAAAGTCAAAATTATTTTGGGTCAAGTCTCATTGTCTCTGTAAATATGAGTCCATTCAGCTCAACTTAATACACTGAATACCATGTATTTTCAAAGCACTGCAAAAAATAATAAAAGGACAGAAATGTAGTCGATAATATTATGTATGGTGTCAGATGGGTACTAGATTTATTGGGCTGATAGATGGAAGGGGTGTTGAGGGGAAGGGTGAAAAAGATAAAGGGATTAAGAAGTACAAATTGGTAGTTATAAAATAGTCATGGGGAGGTAAAGTAAAGCATAGGAAATACAGTCAATAATATTGTGAAAGCATAGTAGAGTGTCAGATGGTTGCTGGACTTACCATAGTGATCACTTCTTTAGGTATATAAATGTTGAATAATTGTGGTGTATACCTGAAACTAATATAATTTGTATGTTAGCAATACCAGCGGTGTCAAAGAAAAAGTATACATATTTTAAGAGATATTATCTATGTGTTACTTTTCCAAGTTGAACTGAATTACAGTAACAGTGTGTAGCATGATGTTTGCTCAAAAGAGCATTAATCAAATGAATGCTAGCATCACCATGCAACAGACAGGACAGTCAAAGAAAATGGAGGAAACACAGTGGTTGTTTAAGGAGCACAAGACCATTTTGAAGTGGTATTTGAAATCCGAGAATGTTGTGGAAGTACAACAATGGGTGTATAAGTATGCAACAGAACCTCCAACATTCATGCCTAATGATTGCAAACATTCATGGTAAGTTTGAAATGCGTGATAAATTGAAATGGCGTGTGCAGTGACACAAGTGGACACTTTGGTCAGTGTTGCTCAAGCAGTAGTTTCCCTTAATCAGAAGTGTATGAGAAAAGCCAGGATGGCTCAGCCGGTTAAGCACTCACTGAAGCCCCGGGACCTAGGATCGAATCCCAGCCCCTGCCCATGCAGACACATATGCTGAACTGAGGTGTGCTTCCCCTGCGGGAGGCCCCCAGTTCAGTTCCTCACCCCCTGGTTCAGCTCCTGGCTCAAGGCGGTGTGCCTCCCATGTGGGAGGCCCCCAGCCCAGCCCCCACCCTGCTCCGCCCCTGCCCACATGTGTGGAATGAAAAAGATTATTGAAACCATGTCAAAAACTAATGCTGTCAACTATAGAGACTGCTCTGGGCCCTCCAGCTTCTGTCTATCTCTCACTGTCTCTGTCTCTCTTTCTGTCTCTGTCAAAAAACAATAAAATAAATCTAAAAAAAAAAGAAGTATCTGGATGCTAATGGTAACCACTTTGAGCACTTCTTATGCTTGCAAAAGTCAAACATGACTTGTATTTATCTTTTGTTATCAGTACATATTGAGCATTACAATTTTAATACAGTTTTTTCCTTTCTTAAAATGTGTACTCATTTTTTGGCACCCTCTGTATTTTAATACAAATATTTAAAAATAATTATAATGGAAGGAAGGAAGGAAAGAAGAAAAGAAGGGAGAGAGGGATCCTTGGGTATTGGTTTATTTAAAAATTGTCCCAGGGCGTACTTTCGGTCCTCTGTTTCCTATGGCCCCCTTTTATGCTCTATTTTATTAAGACCTTGCTGCAACACAGCTAACGTCACCCAAACCTCACTGTTTTCAGATTTATGCTATCTCTGGGCTTAAAATGAAGGTTACGTTTTTTAAAGCACTGATGGAAATTTATGAGGAAATATATCTCAGCACAGGAAAAATGTGATAATTCAACAAAATCTGTACAAATCAAATGAAGTCATTACAAATGACCCTGATCTTTCTCAGATTAACAGTAACTAGCACATAAATTTTGATAAATCCAATCTCACAGCTAATCTTTCACCAGAACTGTGATCAATTAAAATTGGTCTGTGTTCTCACAGTCATGATCAGAGTGAGACTTAAATTTGGCACCTTTAACATTCTTTGTATATTGTGAAAACTACCGCCCTTCCACCCTGACAAAGCTCAACACGCCAGTGCCTCCACGTTTTACTCTCTGGAAATTAGAGCAAGTTTTCTATAGCATTCTAAAGCTTCAAATACCTTTTTGAAACCTTCCCAAAGTTGACCTCCCTTATGAGACCATATTATGGGTGACAACTGCACTCCTCAGTGCCAGGCCCAACTTCTGTCATCAAAAAGAATTTTAAAAAAATAAAGGTCATCCTCTTGTCTTCCAAGGAGTAAACAAATAAAACATCAAATAATCCTTTAACCTTTTGCTCATGGTAGAAAACAGGAAAAAAATAAAACCTCAGACTCAGAGACTCGCAGCTGTAAACCTCCTTGTAACACTCATCAGTATGAAAGAACAAATGGTGAGGAACTCGGACATGGGCAGTGCTTCCCAAGAGCATATTGATTTTCAATAAAGCCATTTACACCTTTTTGCTTGGACTACAAGTAACATGCTGCTTTCTCAAAGCCTCTGCCACTGAATTAGAAATCGCAGACAATGTCCTCACTTCCTACATCAGGTTGTCTTTGAAAATACTCTGGATGAGAATAATGTCCCAACCTCAATCAGAGACAAAAAGGAGAACAAAAATGGACAAACTGACATTTGGTATTTTTCCCTGACTAGCTTAATTACTTGGAAAAGAAAAAAGAACACACCCTCCACCGAACAAAAACGCATTTGTTTGAAATATAGCATAGCTCATATTGGCTTTCTGAGTGAGCTTTCCAACAGACAGAATACAGGAAATTAAGAACAGACTGCCTTAGGAAAGTATTTTACACCTGAGGTGAATGGTGATTTTTTTTTTATTGCAGTTTTTCAGAATAACACCCCCATGTCCACTGAAAAATGAGAGATCTTTTTTTATGAAGAAATTAAACTGAAGACAAAGCTAATGTAATTCACTCTGTTGCTAGCCTTACTATGGTTTTAATGCCACAAGCCATTAATCCTCCAATAAAATAATAATAGTAATAATAATAATTGTGATGAAAGAAAATATGGTAATACAAGGTGGAAGGAGAAAAGAAACAATGTTTTGTGACACACTATTGACCTGCTAGTGGGTGACACTGGCATGCATTGTGTCCCTCCCTTCCATTAAGGGAGTCAGGACTTCAGCTGGAGGAACAGACATGAAGAAGGTCAGGATAAGCCAGTCATGGCAAACCCATTCCCCTTAATAGTCACTGGTTTCAAAAGCAATGCCAGTCCCTGAACTGATGAATGGATAAATAAAATGCGACACATCCACACTCGGCAATATTATTCAGCAATAAAGAGAAATTAACATTGAAACATGCTACAACATGAATAAACCTTGAAAACATCATGGTAAGTAACAGAAGCCAATCACAAAGGATCACATATTGTATGATTCCATTTCTAGAAAATGTCCAGAATAAGTAAATCCACTGAGACAGAAAACAGATGAGTGACTGATAAGGCTGAGGGGAATGGAGGAGTTGGAGGGGGATGGCTAAAGAGTAGGAGGTGTTTTGGAGGTAATGAAAATGCTCTAAAAGTGATTATGGTAATGGATGCTCAGCCCTGTGAATATACTAAAAGCCATTAAACTGTACACTTCAGATGGGTGAATTGTTTGGTATGTGAATTTTATTTCAATAAACCTATTTAAAAAAAAAAAGCCAATAGTCTCATAAAATTCCCCTGGCCATGTTTATTAATTTATTCGATCAACCAATCAATATTTATTAAAGGATGTCTTAGTCAAATAGTGTTTTAGACACTGGAAATATAGCAGGAAACAAAACAAATTCTGCACTTATGAAGATTATGAACAAAGGAAAAGCTAAATAAAATGTATAGTTAGATACATGATAGTAAATGAACTAGAGAGAAACAAAGCTACAAATTTGGGACTGTGATTTTAGACAGACTTATCAGGGAAGGCCATACTGAGTAGATGACACTTGTAAAAGCCAGAGGAAATCATTGGTTCAGACATGGGCATACGACCCAATTTGAACAAATCCCATAAAGGATAGACAGAAAAGGGCATTTTAAGTGGTTAAAGGAAAGGACTAGCTCTCGCTGTCTCTCTCTCTCTCTCTCTCTCTCTCTCTCTCTCTCTCTCTCTCTCTCACACACACACACACACACACACACACACACTCCAGATATAAAAGATGAAGCATGTAGCCCCCAAAACTACCTGTTACAACCACAAGGAGCTCCTGCCTTTGGGTGAATCCAGCACAAGACAACAGAGCAGATACAGAAAGAGAATTCAGTGATAGAGAAAGAGCCAAAGTTTTGTCAGATTGTGGATTAATAACACTAAAAAAACCTCTCCCCCACCTCTCCATTTTCAGGCGTGTCACCTAATACGTTTTCCTATTTTGGTGGGGGGTGGGGGGGGCGGCATCTTAAATGTACACATGTATCTTCTACAGCAGGGGTCTCCAAACTACGGCCCCAAGGCCCTCTCATCTGGCCCGTGGGGACCTTTATATCTACAAAAAAAAAAAAATTACGGAAATTTACGTGTATCCTGCCAAGATCAGCCGCTTACTTGTTCTACTTCTGTTCACAGTCAATGAGATGATAGAACTGCTGTTTGGTAGTTAAAGCGGCCCTCGGGCTGAAAAGTTTGGGGACCCCTGTTCTACAGGAAAGATATCAAGACTCCTTTGTAGGAGCTTTCTCCCTCTTTTTCTCATGGAGACGTGACTGTGGACTGCACACAAGCATTGGCCGTGAGGAGGGAGCAACAGCAGGGCACTGTGTGTGAACACTCAGCAGCCACTACACACAAGCGGTGGCAAGGGAAGACAGCAGTCACTGCCCCAAATGCCCACAACTCCCCTGCTCTTATTCGTTGATTAAACCAAACATTATCGAGTATCGCCTCTTGCAAAGCATTGCACTATATGCCAGGAATGCATTTTACACCCTCAGTGGGTATTGAGTCCAGAAGGAGGGGACAGGCAAGCAAGTAAGCAAATAAATGAATAAACTAGCTACTAACTGTCATAAGTCGCATGAAGGAAAGAAATTGGGAGGTTAGAAACAGCTAATAAGAAAACCTACTTTGCAGGACATGATAGAAGAGGCCTCCCTAAGGAGAGGATGTTAGCAGCCCTGTTAGCGTCCCTACTCCCACGGACTCTTACATCTACATGAATAGGGCTATGAACATAACCCAAGTGGGAAGAGAGAGAGAGAAATGTCCTGTTTTAATCATATATCTCCAGGCTCTTCTTAAGAAAATGCCACAAAAGAATTGCCACAGGGCAGACATTGCCCAGCTAATGACTGGGCAACGACCTGGAGGAAAAGAAAGGAAATCGAAGCCTTCCGGTGGTACCGAAACACCACAGAGCCCGGGCCAAGAAATCAGCCCTAAATCCAACAACACCGCCACCTAAAGGTTAGAGAACCACTCTGCCTCCTTGAGTCACCTTTTTACATCTTTTCCCACATGGTCTGTCCTTGATAAATCTGCTGCTTTCCTTCATTAATACCTATAGAACAGGGATCCCCAAGCAGGATGTGATTAAAATGCTCAGCCACATTCAAACCCATGCCCTTAACTCACGTCTGTTCATGGAGCTCTGTGAGGAGATGGACACAAAGCACACACGTCTTCTCAAGTGCACGAAAGTGCAAGGACTTTCTAGGGGTAGATCACTGGCCAGAGTTTTTGAGTTCTGAGAACTGCTCCAGAGATATGTTTTAGAACAACAGTCAACACTGGCAGCGTATTCCAGAGACAGAGAATGGGTGGCAAAGCTTGCTTACTTGTGTGATACATTCAACCTGCTCAAAGAACTCAATCTGTCAGTTCAGGGGAGAACAAAACTTGTGTTCAGGTCAGCAGATAAAGTGGCTGCATTCAAAGGCAAACTGGAATTATGGGGGCAATGAGTGAACACTGGGATTTTTGACGTGTTTCAAACACTAACAGATTTTAAAAGAGCCTGAGCGAGGGCCTTCTTCTTCCAGTTGGTGCATGATCACCTATTTCAGCTTTCAAAAGAATATGTGCACTATTTTCCAACCCTAAAAGACCCCCGAACTGGAAAGGAATGGACCTACCACCCGTTTGTGAATAAGCCAGGTGAATCGACTTTGTGCAGGAAGAGAATCAGCTGCTTAAGATCACATATGACTGTGGCCTTAGAAGCGTGTCTGAGACAACTTCAAATCTCTGCACATTCTGGACTCAAGTCAAGGCAGAATATCCTGAGATGCCACAAAAGCACTGAGAAGCCTGCTTCCACTTCCAACATCCTACCTCTGTGAAGCAGGGTTTTCCACAGGGACAGCAACCAAAACGAGATCATGGAGTAGACTGGACATAAGCAACACACTTCGGGTGTCACTGTCTCCCTTCACCCCCACTTGGGACCATCTAGTTGAAGGAAAACAACCTCAGGGCTCCCACTGATTCTGCCTTATGGTGAGTTGTATCACTATTTCATTATACAGGGTCCAGCAGAAGTAATGCCCCTTTATTATGAGCCGGTAAACTAGAAAGGGTATTATTTCTGCTGGACACTGTATATTACAATATAATAACAATAGAAATAAAGTGCCCAATAAATATAACATGCTTGAATCATCCTGAAACCATCCCCTCCTCCACCTCAGTCCATCGAAAAATTGTCTTCCACAAAACTGGTCCCTGGCGCCAAAAAGATTGGGGACTGCCGCTATAGGATATTCCAGAACATCTTTGGTATCCAAAGATTTGAAGATAAAAGGGAACTATAAGATTCATAAACATCTAAGGAACTCATCTGAATATATATAATTGAAATAAATAAACTAAAGATTGTACCACGTTCACAGAAACAAATATACTATCCTCACAATCTCTGGCATTTGTCACATGTATTGATTTAAAAATAATAGTACTGATAACAATAAAGCAGCATCAACTTGTAGGTGACCGTGGAAGCTAAATCCTTGGCTTTTAGTTTACCCCACTGGGAAAGAAATTATTTTGTTTATCCTCCATGCCCCTCACAGCAAAGACCATTGTCCACCAAAACCTTTAACTATGAAGGAAAATAACACATTTATCAAAGGGTATTGACCCATCCCTGGCACACACAGCTGTGAATGCTCAAAGAACCAGGCTGTGAAAGCAATCTGTGACATCAACATGTGACATCGACATGTGACATCTGTTTCTCCCACTGCTGGCCAAGGTCGATTCTCTCACACTGGCCAATTAGGTAGCTGTCCCTTTCCTCTCCTACAGTTCCTGGAGCTATGACCTAGAATCAAGAAGCTTTCCCAAAAGAGCAGGAGTGAGCACCTCTCTGACAAATATTTCAGAGCAGCGGCATTTTCTTTCTCCAAGAGAAGAAAATCAATACTACGTAACCACTGTGTTACAAATGTATACTAACTCACACTAAGATAAACTAAAATAAAGCGGACAAGGGTCAAAGAGCTACCGTCCATTTATACTAAAAAATAAATTTAATTCACTCTCTGACTCCACCCAAGACTCTTACCTTTTCCATTGACTGAATTACTCTCCATCATCTCTCAAAATGGTAAAATTTGTCTAAAGAGAAAAATTAATTGAGAAAGTTTTATTCTGAAGCAACCTTCTTGTTCTCAGGGCTGATTCTTCCGGGCTATTTGATCCAGTGTCTAGGACTCACAAGGCAGGGACTCAGCAAACACTCTTTGATAAGTTGGCTGAGTCCTGTCCCTCTACTGGACGCACTAGTGAAACAGGGCAGAACTGGCCAAAAGAAAGAAAAGAACAGTGTTTGCCTAGTAGAGATGTAGACAATCAGGCATATCTACACAATGACATTGACAAAACTCCCAGCATTAAACAGCTATGATCAAAAAATACAGTGAGGGGGAGTGCCAGGATAGTTCAGCAGGTTGAGCACTTGCCTTGCACCCACCAGATCCAGAGATCGAATCCCAGCCCTGGCCCGTGCAAACCCATATGCTGAACTATAGCACAAATCGTAACCACCAGGATGGTAGTGAAGGTTCTCTCCTCCCACGTGGGAAGTCCCTGGTTCAGTTCCTGCCCGGCATGGCCCTACATCCACCTGTGTGAAGTGGAGCTATGCGGCTTCTTGAACCTTAGTAACATGTGTGACAAGTTTCAATGTATGTGGTACAGCCAGTCAGTTGTGAACGACAGTTGAGAGAAGTTATGTTTTAAAGTGTGCCATAAATCACGGATCATGAACAATGCATTAATATAAACTTCTGTCAAAAAAATTGCAATGTGTCTTCGTCCACCTTATTCACTGGGTCTAACACCATGCAATTTCTGGCTCTTCTCCAAAGTCAGAATGACCACGAAAGGTCAACGTTTTGAATCAGTTTATGACATCAAGGCAGCCACCACAGCGCAACTAAAGACACTCACAAAAGACTTCCAGAACTGCTTCAGAAAGTGGCAAAAAAAATGAGATAAGTGTGTTTGAAATAAAGGGGTGTATTTTGAGGGGGATTAGGGACAATGTGTCTTCTACTATAATAAGGTTGTTTTTTTTAATTTAAACATTCACCATAATTTTTTACCATACCTTGTGTATGCCATTTTGAGATCTGAGAGAAGAGGCAACTAGCCACTCCAGAGTGCTAATAACAATAATAACCACTATTGAACATTTGCCTCGGTGCCACTTCCTGTACACTCATACTTTCTCACTTAGTACTCCCCGGGTAGGGAGTACTACTAGTACTAGTGCCCCTTTGCCAATGAGAAACCTGTATTAGTTAACTATTACTGCTTAACAAATTATGCCCCAAACTTAGCAACTTAAAAGCGCAGACACGATTGTCTCATACAGTTTCTGAGAGTCAGAAGAATCGGAGGCAGCTGAGTTCTGACCTGGCAGCTAAGGAGGTTACAGTCAAGATGCTGACGGGGGCTTCAGTCGTGTGAACGCTGGCCTGGGCTGGAGGACCCACTTCCAGGCTCCCTCGGGTGGGCTTTGGCAGTAGAGCTCAGGTCTTTTCCTCGTGAGTGTCTCTGTAGGACTGCTCACAACACAGCCACCGCTTCCGCCAGACCAAGTGACCTAAAAGTGCAAGAGCCACCATAATGACAGTACCCGTCTTCTACAAGCTAATCTCATCAGTGGAGTATCACCTTTTTGCATATTTTATTGGCCACACAGACCCACTGTAAATATGAGAAGTGGTTGCACAATGCTGTCAATACCAGAAGGTAGGGCTCATTAGGGACAGTTTTGGAAGTTGGCTACCACAAACATTGATGCCCACAGAGTAAAGCTAGCCCTGGGGAGATCAAGGTTTACACCCAGAGGTGGCGATGCTACTGTGAGCCCCAGTTCTTTAGATCCATTTAGCCACTATGGAGCCAATGTGGTAGAAACAGGGGAGAAAGTAAAACATGCAGACGTCGTGGACCATCCTTCCTATGTGAACCTGCAAGTTTCCACTCCATCTGACTCCAGCACGACTAGAAATCCTCTCAGGACACTGGAGTGCTCAGCGCAGGCCCCTCAGCTGCTTGCTTACTCCTTTTCCTTCCACTCGTGTCAAGATGTTAGAAGTCGTGTCCAAAAACAAAGACCTGGGGTAGGTCCTAGGACACAACTCAAAGGTTGTACTAACTTGGCAGGTTTAAATAGTAAAACAAAATATTGTTTTCTTAAGGCCTCTTACAATTGACCTCCTTAAGAATAAACTCACATAGTCACTTCAGCTAAACACGAGGGAATGACATGAGCTTTTTCATGACTTTTTAGAAGATGAGTAGCCATATTTCTTTAAGAGACATTTCCTAAATTAGACACTAAGGAACTTACGTTATCATTTTATTTTATTTATTCTATGCATCTACGGATTACAGAGTAGATCATGTTAAGTATAATGGTTTGAAAGAACTCTTCAGAGAAAGAACTAAATGAATTTCCTCATCTATTCTTAATATTCCCCCCACAGAATGCAGACAGCAACAGGAAAATTCAAAGCTATTATTTTTAATGTCAAAAGCCTTACTAGTCCAATAAAAAGAGAAAGATATTAAACTCTATACAACAAGAACCAGATAGCACATATCTTCAAGAAAAACATCTTAATCAAATTGAAATAGGAAATTAAAAAGAGGATGAATGAGTGAAGGCATCCATCCTCACTTAATTAAAAAAAAAAAAATGAGCCCTGGCAGTTCTTATGAACAAGAGTGCATGTATTTTTTCCCTTTGTTCCTTTCAGAGAAGTCGTGTGGATTAATTTTGGTTCAGAGGTTCTGAAAAGAACACCTGAGGAATTGCTGTACTCACAGTCCTGCAATGAAAAGGAAGCATCTCTTCTTGTAGGCGGAGCCCTCTTACTGAGGAAGCAACACCAAGAAGGGGAAGAGGGTGTGGACTTCAAACCCACCTTGCAGCCTTGACAAAGGGCACAGAAACGCCTTCCTGATGACCTGATGAAGTGGCTATAAACTCCAGGTGAGATAACACCCTTAAAGCTTCTGAGAAAGAACAGGCCCTATGCAGACGGAAAGTGGGGTAAGTAGTAGTAGTAGGGTGTTTGTTAAAGTGGTCCACATAAAATACTTCAAAATGGGGATCAAAACTAATTCAGTCAAACTGTCATAACCCAAGAAAAACCATAATGGCA
Organism: Craseonycteris thonglongyai; assembly: GCA_004027555.1. Taxonomy (NCBI): domain Eukaryota; kingdom Metazoa; phylum Chordata; class Mammalia; order Chiroptera; family Craseonycteridae; genus Craseonycteris; species Craseonycteris thonglongyai. The sequence goes on along the minus strand of PVKE010006379.1, from coordinate 5,953 downwards.
AATGTTCATGGCCTATTCATTTCCAGCAAGACACAGTGGATTTGTGTATTTAATCCTCACAACCAAACTATGTAAGTACTACAATAGTCCCATTAAACAGAGCAGCCCACGGACTCCAAAAACTTAAGCAACGTCCCCAAGATTATGCTGCGCTGCAGAGCCAGTCTCTGAGTTTAAAAGCAAATACGTCTGCCCTGCAAGCAGAGACTTTCGTTAATTAAAATCGAGGTGGCAGCCAGAACACAGTTCTCCGTCTGCAGAAAACATAGAGGTTCATATTCATCAGAGAGTGCACTTGAACAGCACTCCAAAAGATTTATCTTGGACTTTTATCAAAGAATTTTTAAATATTAACCAAAGTAATTAGAGAAAGTCAAAGGCCATTGAACAAGTTTTAAACTTAAAGCAAATGCTGAATCATGTGACTTTATTGCTAGCCGATGTGTGTGTGTGTGTGTGTGTGTGTGTGTGTGTGTGTGTGTGTTTAAATACAGCTACAACATATAATTCAGTTTGAGAGTAGGAAGAAATGAGCTAAAATTATTCCAGCTGCATCCCAACCAGGCTCTTTATGCTGTACCCATGGTTCAGTAATTGTACATAAATGGGTTTGTCCTGATAATTCAAATAATTGCTCTAATATATTCAGCATCAACCATGTGTGAAAGCTCTGTATAAAAGCTCTAGAGAATTCCCAGGAGAAGGGAAGCACCTATAGATCAGAACATGAGACTGTATACCATCCCTACTTTCTTCACTATGTATAAGGAAAAGATATGCTAAATAATACCTATTTCGCAGTTGGCCAGAATGAAACAAGATTATTTTGTCAACACCTTTGGGAAACTGTAGAAGCCCTTATAAATGAACGCATTACTATCCAAAGTACTATGAAATTCAGAATAGCATCATACACACACACACAGTTATAACCAAGTGTGGGGACCATAGAAGTCGGGGGGGTGGGGGCTGGCTCTTCTCATCTTTTTGACAAGAAGGCACATTTTCTTCCCTAAAATAAACTTAGTTTGCGATAGATCTGAAAAGAGTTGGCAAATGCAAACATCCACTGGTAACTGGAAGTGAATTATAAACAATACCTACTCGGGGTTATAAGCATTAATGGGGTTAAGTGGAATTTCACACTTGAGGAATTTCATATGCTCAATATGCTCAATCGTGACCCAACTTCAGAAAATATGTGGCTTTACTGTAAAATGCCCTAGAGACTCAAGAGGCCTGCTGTTAGTTTGTGGGTAACAAGCAGTAGAATTTAAATCAGAATGGAAAACTGAACACATGGCACTCTCTCCTGGCCTTCTGTTTCTCTCTGGGTGGGTAAGCATCTTCCCTGACTCCTCCTTCTTCCTAAGCCTCACCTCGAATCAAGTCTCCAGCTTGATTCAACCTTGGGGGGCTTCTTCTGAGCACTCCTTTCTCTCCACCCCATGCTGTTACCTCGATGGCTCCACACCTGGACGTTTCCCTGGACTCCTTCCTTCTAGAATCATGTCCTTGAGATTCTCTGTCCAGCCACCACATCAAACCTCCTAAAACGAGGGTTCCAAAGTCTCTCCACTGGAGCTTTACTTCAACAAATTAATGATCCTGAGAACACAGTAAAGATACCTGCTTAACTTTATTTAACCCAACTTCTTCAAACTGGATATATATAGCCAACAGCCCCTAACAAGTAAGTATTATTGCCATTTTACAGATGAGGGAGCCAAGGCCATGGGAGAATAGATAACTCAGGAAGGTCACACAGTTGCTGACTGGAAGACCTGAGGTTCGAACCAGTGAGACGAACTCCAAAGTTAAACACATTTAATAGTCTACAAAACTACAAAGTGAGAACACCCTCTTAAAGTTTACACTATCTCAGGTTTCTAGTCAAAATTTTCCAGCGAATCTCCATACGTACCATTTATATTCTTTAACTTAGCCTTCCTACTCATAGTGAGGCCCAAGGACCCAGTGTCATCTGGAAGTTTGTCACAAATGCAGAATCTCGGCGCCCCATAACTACCAGCAGCCCTATTGAGTCACAATCTACATTTAAATAATGTAGAATCTGGGGAAGCCAGGATGACTCTGTGGGTTGAGTGCTCATCTTGCAGCCCCAGGGTCCAAGGATCAAATCCCGGCCCTGGCCCTTGCGGACTCATATGCTGAACTGGGGTGTGCCCACAGTTCGGTTCTCACTGGGGTGAGCTTCCCATGTGGGAGGCCCCCAGTTCAGCTCCTGCCCCAGGTGTGCGTCCATGTAGGAGGCCCCAGCTCATGGGGGTGCACCTCCCATGCGGGAGGCCCCCAGCCTGGTTCCTGCCCTGTGCAGACTCGTGCCCACCTGTGGAGTGAAACTATGTCAAAAGCTGATGACATACAACTATGGTAGCTGCTCTAGGCCCTCCCACTTCTCTATGTCTCTCTCTCCCCCATTCTCTCTCTCTCTCTCTCTCTCTCTCTGTCAAAAATAATAAAAGCAAATCATAATGCAGAATTCCCAGTGTCAGAAGCACTGACTGTAAAGCATCCAAGTCTTTCGAGTATAGTCTAACCTTGAAACGTGTTTGCAGCCTCATCTCTTACTATTCCTCCGCTGGTCATTTTGTCTCCACAAACCAAATATCCTGAACTCACCAGCCAGTACAACAAGGCGGAATCAGTCAGCAGAAAGCGTCTCTCAGACTCAGCCCTCCACCAGCTCTTCTTTACCCTCTAATTCTTCGCAGATAGTTCTGGAATTTCCCGCATGGGTCTCACATGTCTCCTAGAGCCTGGTATCCACTCTTTTCCTCCTCCCTTATTCTGTGGCCATCTCATTTTCTGCCAACACCAAATGTGGCAACTCTGCCACCAAAAGCTGCCGGGTGCAATGCCTGTTCTGACGGCTCTGGTGCTGGGCCAGGCCTGCCAATGCACAGGTGCAGGAAGGGGCCAGGCTGTTCTACCAAAGTCAGCGCTGGACCCCGTGTCCTGTGGACTCAGACCGTCTACGGTGCCTCTACACAGCATGGCGTGGAGCAAGCACAGAGCCTTCACACTCAAAACAGAGGGGTCAGCAACACAGGGTGGAAAATTCAACAGTGAGAGCTGAAGAATTATTCGTGTTACAAAAAGACTGCTTATAAGGATGCTTCAAAAATAGATATTTCTCACTGACACTAATCGTCAGATTGTCCAGACAGAAAATCAACACAGAAACAGTGCCCTTAAATGACACACTAGAACAAATGGATTTAATTGGTATGTTAGAGCTTTGTACCCCAAATAATATACATTCTTTTCAAGGGTACATAGAACATTCTCCAAGATAGACCACATGTTAGGCCACAAAAGAGGTCTCAATAAATTTAAGAAGATTGAAACTATATGAAGTGTCTTCTGTGATCACAGTTGTATGAAACTAGAAATCAATTACCAGGAAAAAAAGAACTGAAAAACACACAAACAAATGGAAACTAAATACAATAATACATTACAAAATAATGAATGGGTCAACAGTGAGATCAAGAAAGAAATCAAAAGATACCTTGAGACAAACAAAAATGAAAATACAACAACCAAAAATCTATGGAAAACAGTGAAAGCAGTCCTAAGGGGAAAATTTATAGAGATGGAGGCCTACCTAAAGAAACAAGAAAAATCTCAAATAAACAGTCTAACTTTACACTTAAGGGAACTGGAAAAAGAACAGCAAACAAAGTCTTAAGTGAATACAGGGGGGAAATAATACAGACAGATTAGAGAAAAAATAAACAAAATCAAGACTAATAAAACAATACAAAGGGAAAGCCGGGATGGCTCAGTGGGTTGAGCGCTCACTTTGCAGCACCGGGGACCGAGGATCGAGTCCCGGCCCTGGCCCTGGCCCGTGCAGACCCATGTGCTGAACTGGGGAGTCCCCCCAGTTCAGTTCTCTCTCTGTCTCTGTATCTCTCTCTCTCTCTCTCTCTCTCTCTCTCTCTCTCTCTCTCTCTCTGTCAAAAAATAAATAAATAAATAAATAAAATTTATAAAAAAAACAATACAAAAGATCAATGAAACCAAGTATTGGGGTTTTTTTTAATGATAAACAAAATTAATATACCTTTAACCAGATTTATCAAGAAAAAGAGAGAAGACTTAAATAAGTAAAATCAGAAATGAAAAAGAAGTGACAACTGACACCACAGAAATACAAAAAGGAAATTTTTTTAAGAAAGTTCTATGAACAACTATAAGCCAACAAATGGGACAATTTGGAAGAAATAGATAAATTCCTAGAAGCATACAAGCTTCCAAGGATGAATCAAGAACAAACAAAAAGTCTGAGCAGACCAACTACTACCAACAAAATTGGATCAATAATCAATAAGCTCCCAACAAGCAAAAGTCCTGGACCAAATGGCTTCACAGGTAAATTTTACCAAACATTAAAAAACAATAAAAAATTTATACTTATTCACCCCAAAATATTTCAAAAAATTTATGAGGAGGGAAATTTCCCAAGTTCATTTTATGAGGCCACTAGCACCCTGATTCTAAAACCAGATAAAGAATGTATTAAAATAAAATAAAATAAAATTTTTTTTTAACTACAGGCCAATATCCCTAATGAGCATAGAGGTAAAAATCCTCAACAAGTATTAGCAAACTGAATTCAACAATAAATTAAAAAGATCATACGCCATGATTAAGTGGGATTCATTCTTGGTATGCACGGTTGGTCCAGTGTCCGCACATCAATTAATGTGATGATACATGCACCATATAAACAGAATAAAATTTATATAGTCATATCAAAAGATGCAGAAAAAAGTATTTGACAAAATCCAGCATCCATTTATGATAAAAACTCTAAGCAAAGTGGAAACAGAGTAAACAACATAATAAAGGCCATATATGACAAACACACAGCTATTGTCATGCTCAATGAGGAAAAGGTAAAGCATTCTCCTTAACATCAGGAACAAGATAAGAATGCGAACTTTCACCACTTTTATTCAACGTAATACTGGAAGTTCTAGCCACAGCAAAAAGATAAGAAAAAGAAATAAAAGACATCCATATGGAAGAGGAAGAAATAAAGTTGTCATTATTTGCTGATGACAGTGATACTATTTATAAAGAACCCCAAAGATTTCACTCAAAAACTATTAGAACTAAGAAAAAAATGTAATAAAGTACCAGGATACAAAATTAATATTCAGAAATTGGTTGCATTTTTATACACCAATAACAACTATCAGAAAGAGAAATTAAGAAAACAATCTCATTTACAATTGCATCAAAAATATAGGTAGAAATAATTTTAACAAGGAAGTAAAAGACCTGTATTCAGGAAATTATAAGACATTGAAGAGAAAAATTAAAGAAGATATGATTAAAAAGAAACATATACCATGCTCATGTATAGGGAGCATTAATATAGTTTAAATGTCCATACTACCCAAAGCAATCTATAAATTCAATGAAATTTCTATTAAAATATCAAAGGCATTTTTCACAGAATAAAAACAAATAATTCTAAAATTTATATGGAGCCACAGGATCCCAAATAGCTATGGCCATCCTGAGAAAGACAAACAAAGCAAGAGGAATCACACTACCTGATATCAAATTATACCACAAAGGCTACAGTTATCAAAACAGCACAGTATTGGCATAAAAAATAGATATATACATCAATGGAATAAAATAGAGAACCTAGAAATAGACCTACCGGTATGCCTATTTGGTCATTTAATCTATGGCAAAGGAAGCAAGACTATACACTGACATAAAGGCAGTCTATTCAATAGATAGTGCTGGGAAAAGTGGAAAGATGCATGCAAAAAAATAAATAAATAAAACTGGACCACCTTCTTATGCCATATACAAAAATAAACTCAAAATGGATTAGAGACTGAAATACAAGACCCAAAACCATAAAACTCCTAGAAGAAAATACAGGAGGTAAATTCTCAGG
>PVKE010006378.1:0-54636 GCA_004027555.1 Craseonycteris thonglongyai | reverse complement strand
CTGCAAGTTCTTCATGTAATTTTCTTTCCAGATGATGCCATCATTGTTAATGTTCTCTTTTGGATTTCTTGTTTCTCGGCCAAGTTCATGGCATTGCCATTTGTGAAGAGACCTTCCATTTATCGTATCAATGTACGGTATATTACGGTATGTTCGAAAAATGTCATTCATTAAAAATTTAATTAAAAAAAGAACTGGTATTGCCTCAGAAGTGGGGGGTAGTCTTATACAGCGAATATAGGCCTAAACCTATGTTTTAACTGTAAAATTAGGGGGTCGTCTTATACGCCCGGTCGTCTTATACGCCGGAAAATACGGTATTCACTATTATCTTATTTCAGAAAAAGGTAGCTTTAAAATTATAATATAAATTATAAGTTATATATGCATAGAAAAATATAGTAGAATAATATATATCACATGTATCACAATGTGGTTTTTTTAAAGATTTATTTTATTGTTTTGACAAGGACAGAGAGAGACAGAGTGAAGGGAGAGGGCCCAGAGCAGTCTCCATAATTGTATGCCATCAGTTTTTGACATGGTTTTGTTCCACGCAGGAGGGCAAGGGGCCACACAGGGCAGGAAATAGGTGGGGGGCCTCCCACTTGGGAGACTCGTCCAGGCGAGAGCTGAACTGGGGGCCTCCCACATGGGAAGCACACCCTAGGTCTGCATATGGGTCTGCATGGGCTGGGGCTGGAATTTGATCCTCAAACTCTGGAGCTGCAAGGTGAGCACTTAACCTGATGAGCCATCCTGGCTTCCCCAAAAATGTTAAAATGCTTTTTTCTAGGCACAGGAATTTTTAAATGTCTCTTTTTATCAGGTTTTTTTCTTTCAGAGTGAGCATATTATTAGTTGGAGAACAAAAGGCAAAGCAGTATATTTTGTTTCAGATATCATAGCCATCGTGGTTTAATCATGGAGATTAAATGGAACAATATGTAACAAAGTCCCTAATACAGGATTAGATAGATAAGGGACCCTGGTACCTAAATTTGATTTTAAATCTCAAAGGTTACTATGTGGTCTAAGAACTTGATTGACTTTCCTAGTTGGTGGGTTGTATGAGTCCCAACCCACAATCTCTTTCTTTTGCTTTGCAGCTAGACTTTCTATTTGAATGGCTCATATGTCTCCATAAGATGGCAGGCAAGGAACAGAGAAAAATAAATTCCAATCTGTTATTTTAAGGTAACTTCTGTTGCATTCATCTTTACTGTACTGTGAAGCACAATGGAGTGTGACCCTCCTCTTTAAGGCAAGCCAAGGCAGCGAGTCTTTCTCCTCAAGCATGACGAAATCCAATAGTGACTGCCATATCATCTACTACGCTATGCACAAGGGAAATTATGTACACGCAACCGAAACATCACAGTGAAGCACACGCTTGTGACCTGCGGACGGATTGTGGACCTGCAGGGGTAGTTTGGCGGGCAGGGAGGGGAAGAGCGTACCACAGAGGAAGTGTGTGCTCCTGCCGTGGGACGTGCCAGGCTGGAGGACAGTCGGGAGTCCTGGGGGAGCCTCGGTCCCCGTTAGCACTTTGGATCCACATCTGGGACCACGGGAAATAACAAGAAAAGAACTGCCCATGGGAATGGAAAACAGTGCTGTGTACAAAGTGTCCCTTTATGACTTGAGGTATAACGTATCCCGTCTTTGGGATCGCTGTGACAGATCTTGTTAGCCACGTGTGTGCGCTCATGCGTGCAGCGTGTGGGTGCTCACAGGATGCAGTGCTAACCATCAGTCTCGGGTGTGGGTGGCTATTAGGAGTCAAGAAGATTTTCCCTTATTTCTGTGGAGTGTGGTGTTGGGTGCACTGCGGGCATCTGAAGGACACAATGGCTGTCCTTTCTGGTGACCTGAAAGGGGCAGAGAAAGAGGATGAAGAACAGCACGTAGGCGGACTGCACACTGTGGCTGTCAGGGCTTGCTCCGTGCATTGTGAAAGCCCCTCCCAGGTCCCAGGACACGATTTTGGAGAACTTGTTATGGGGGGTGGGATATTCCTGTATAGCAGGCAGAGTGGAAAAACCCAGCAGAGTATGGATTGCTACTATTAATGTGACTTCTCTTTAAACCCAGAGCTTAAGTGCCCTGGGAAAACGTGTATTACATAGACAAGTGCTCGTTTCTATGATTAATTCAGCTGGCTAGAGCTTATACTAATGAGACCACGGCCAAGGCTACTGACGCTATCCCCACAGGAGCTGTTAGGGACTCATGGCTCCAAAACTGAGGTGACACCCTTCACCCTTGCACATAGTGGGGATTGGGTGAGAGAGTATGGTATCTGACTCCACTCTTCATTCCTTTCCAAGACCCGGGCTTTCCTCTCTAACACAATGCCACTGCTCTGAGGGTACTTGCACTTGTGGTAGGAATTTTTTAACAAGACCACCCAATCAATGACAATGTCTCCAGAATTGAGTTACACTTAAAAAGCAGAGAACGCATTGGAAATGGCAATGTTGCTCTGTTAGCCCTTTTGATGGATACAGGTGGCTCTACCAATTGGTTTTCACAGACAAATATAGCTTGAAAGAAACCATGCCTAGGTTACCCTGTTGTCAGAGAGTTTGACAAGGATCTTGCATAAACAAACCTCCATTCTTTCTCCACCTTCTAAGAAGTACTTGGCAACCTGCAGCCACGTAGATTTGGACAGGAATCAAGTTGGATGTTTCCCCAGGTTCCCTGGGTCCTGTGCCTTCAAGTGTCCCATCACTTTAGTCTGAAGCCTTTCATTCTGGGCTACTTCCTCTAGGACTTGCTTTAATGACCTCTCCATCCTCTCAGTCTCCGTATTTATCAGGATTGTGGGAGTTGCAAGTAACTGAAAGTCAGGTCAGACCAGCTTTATTCATGGACTCATACACCTGGGGAGGGTCATAACTCTCAAGAGTTATAAGATGAGAGTTTTAGAAATTGGGTCTGTGACACACCCTATCAGAGACCTTCCCTTCTTCCTCTCCCCTTTCCTTGTCTTGGCTTCTTTCTGCAGCAAACTTCTTTTCATGTGGTAGCCAGCATTCCCAAACTCCTAATCTCCCAGATTAGCAAACACAACTGGATAACTACCTTTGCCAGAACATTTACAGTCCAAGAGGAGGCCTCTCCTATGTTCATTTCTTAGACCCAACATTGTGTACTGAGGAATGAAAGTTGATCCTTAAATGATACAAGTTTGAACTGGGAGGATCCACTTGTACATGGATTTTATTCAATAAATACTAGAAAGATTTTTCTTCCTCATTATTTGCTTAATAACATTTTATTTTCTGTAGCTTACTTTTTTGTAAGTATACAATGTATAATACATGTAATATACAAACTATGTGTTAACTGACTCTCTGGTACTGATAAGGCTTCCGGTCAAGAGTAGGCTATTAGTAGTTCAGTTTCTGGACTGTGTGGGGCTCAGTGCTCCTAATCTCATGTTGTTCAAGGGTCAGTTGTACTAAGATCGGCTGGGTCTAGGTCATGTGTTCACTCCTGTAGCTTGTGTATCAGTGCTGGGGGTGAGGGAAGCAGGGAAATTAGGGAAAAGAGAAAGAAAAAAAAAGAGAATGGAAATGTGCCAGGAAAGAATAATAGTTACTGCAGTTCTTAACCTTCCCTGACAACTGGCCAGTCTCCTCTGCTTCGAACCCAGAGTAATATAGACGCACATTAGAGGGGAAAAGAAGTCTCTTTCTGATAAATTTGGAATGTAATTTTTATATTGTCAGAAGGAGTATCATCGGGGTCTCTCTTTAATAGATAAGGAAACATGCATAGATAATTGAAGTGAATAGCCCAGGACAAATAGCCCAGTTGGTAGATACCTAGACAAAAACCCAAATCTTCTACACCAGGGTTTACTGACTTTTCCTGTGCTGGCCGGCCTTCCACAGATATGTTGTCAAACTCATTACTGACTTAAATGGTGGGAATTTCAAGCAGTGGGTGAAGGTCAGCCTTCATGGTCTTCAAATCCCATTGGTAGGGTAATCCTCTTCTCTTCTCTGCCGGTGGGTAGGCACATGGGCTTTTATGGGTCAATGACATTGTAATATGTGGGGTCATCCAGCTGTAGACCTAGGGCTTCAAGGGTAAGTCCAGGCCTCCTTGTCTTGGTCATGTGGGCATTCTGGGGGCTTACCTCACAGCATCTGGCTAGAAGGAAAGGGAGGGAGAGATTAAAATTCAAATCCAGCCTTGGGCTCCACTTCCCTGAAAATGGAGAAAAGCCACAAAAGAACATGGCTTCAGCCTTCACAATGAGAAACAGGCAATCTATAAAATCAGACCTTTTCTTGAGCCTACGAGAGAGCTGAGGTCACAAGGCAAACCAAACCGAATTCCCATGTAGAAGGGGTAGTGAGTCAGGTGACATGGGACATGTGAACCACTGATTTTTGCAGAGCATTCAAAGAAGAGGTAGCGGCCATACAGCTACTTAAGTTTTAGGGTATTCTTAAAGGACCCGTGTAGGCTGATATTACTTGCTAGTCATTTGACCACTGACTGTGTTGGACACTGAGCAGAGGAGGGACCTTTGCAAAGTGATCACCCTGGCTTGGACCCTTTTCCTTCTTTAATACTAGAAGGTAGGTACATTGCTGTGTAACAAACTTCCTCTGAAAGTACCCTTTAAGCAGCTTCAAATAGCAAACATCTGTTATCTCACAGTCTCTGAGTCAGGAATCCTGGTGCAGTTAGCTGGCTACCTCTCGCTCAGAGTCCCACATAAGGCTGCTGTGGAGGTGTTAGTCATGGCTGTAGTCACCTCAAGGCTGGGCTGGGGAGGGATATGCGTCCAAGCCCATGCATCTGGTGGTTGGCAGGACTCGGGTCCCTGTCAGCTGCTAGCCAGAGGCAGAAGGTCCCTGTCACATGGACTCTCCGTAAACAGCTCACAACATGGCAGCTTGCTTCCCTCAGAGTGGGTGAGCAAGAGACAGAAAAGATGCCCAAGAGGAAAGCTACACACTTTCTGTCACCTAATCCAGAAGTGACATCCCCTCTTTTCTGTTGTAATCTGTTTACTCAGAGCGAGTCACTAGGCCCATCGAAAACCCAAGTGAAGGAAATTATACAAGGACATGAACACCAGGACCCGCCACAGAGACGGTTGTATTTGGGGACTCAAAGCTAATTATTACCTCCTCAGGGCAGGGGGTGTTAGGTAGGAGTGAAGCCTGCGCCCTGACAGGAAATGTGGAGCCAGCCAGCGTCAAGGATTTGAGACTTAGTGGGGTTGGAGTGAGAGAGCACCCCGTCCTAAGAATGATTGAAGAAGAAAGGAAACAAACACATATGCCACATGTTTCTGTTGTATCATGCAATTCTCAGAGCGAACCCCTGTCAAAGATATTAGTTCCACTTTACAGATGGAGAAATTAAGGTCCAGAGAGGTCGAGTCTCTTTCTTAAGATTACATAGGGATTGTGGTGATAGTTGCCCAACTCTGCAAATATACCAACTATCATTGAATTTTACACTTAAAGAAGATATATCCTATATGTAAATTATATTTCAATAAGCTACAAAAAACAACCCCCCCCCCCCCCCCCCCACACACACAGGTAGTATGTGGCAGAGTGGGGAATTCCATATCAAACTGTTTTCAGCTCTGTATTAGTCAGCTCAGATACTACAGACCCGGGGCTGAAATAACAGACACGTTTTCCCACAGTTCTGGAGGTTAGAAGTCCAAGATCAGGATGGGTTTCTTCTGAATCATCTCTCCTTGGCTTGCAGGTGGCCACCCTCTCCCTGTGTCCTCACAGTCTTTCCTTTGTGTGCACAAACCCAGGGTGTCTCTTTGTGAGCCCAAATGCCCTCCCCTTATAAGGACACCAGTTACATTGGATTAGGACCCACCTTAATGGCCTCATTTTAACGTAATCACCTCTTTAAAGGCTTTATCTCTAAATACGCTTATTTCCTAAACTGCCAAGTACTAGGACTTCAGCATAGGAATTCTGGGGGCACGCAATTCAGCCCACAACAGACTCCAAGGCTTAGCTTCTTTTGTATTTTATTTTTAGATAATAGAAGTCTATTGTATTTGTTCATGAAATCTGCTGATTCATAGTATCCTGGCTATATTCCGATCGTGTTTGTTTTATTTGTGTAGAAGAGTATTGGGAACATTCTAATTCATACAGATAAGTATTTGCAAATGGTAACAGTTTTCAATTAGCTCATATTGCAATCTCTAGATACTCTTCAAATAAATTGATGCAAAGCCCCAAAGAGGAATGGTTGGATTCTTAAAAAAAAAAAATTAAATTAAATTAACTTGAATTGTTACCAATATTTAACATCTGCTGATATCATTTATCACAAAGACATAAGTCAAATAAAAAGCATCCAAAATGTATAATAAATGCTAAAACGATTTGTAATGTGATATGCTCCCCAGCCTTGCGGTCTCCTCGCTGGTGACTATGCATGACGAGCTGCACGCAGCGCCCAGCCTCTGAGCCTTGGCCTCAGTAACCTGCATACAGCAACGCACTCGGAACATCCGTGCACGATGTTACACGAGGCACTAGGTGTAGGCCTCCGTGTTTAAAAAGTCGAGTAAGCTTACTGGCGTCCTGATATGTTTAATTTTGACGTGTAAGACATTCAATAATGTACTTGACTTTTTTTTTTTAAAGATCAAACAATTTTAAAGATTCTTGAGTCAAACATTTGGGAATGGGTGGGTCCCAGTACAACCCAGAGCTCAGGAGTACACAGTCTGAAACTCCCTGCACTGTATCCTGAGGTTCCTCATGCCTCCCGGGGCCACTGGCAGCCACCCTGGGGACCCGTCCCATGCAGGCGCTGTGAGCAGCTGGCCCCTGGCTCCTGGGCTAATCCCAGCTGCACCAGAGCATAAACTGGAGGATGCGAGAACCACCGAGGGCAAAGCCACTGGAAACAAAAATTGCGGGGCAATCTGAACGAAGCACTTCATTCTGGATTAACTAACCCATGCGTTTAAAGAGCGACTCACCATTCCCTATTATCTGCTCCCCAGATCAGCCTCAAACTTGAGCATTCCTCAGGAATCGAATGTCACTTAAAACTGCCTTGTTGTCTGCTTCCTCCCTCAATTAGCGAAGCCTTTGTAGCGCAGAGACCAAACGAGTCCATAAAAAGGGCTTATTTACCGTTTGGCATTCAGATGCAGCTAGTCTCTCACTCTCTCCCTGGTTCTCATTTATTCTCTGTCCACAGCTTTTAAACCAATTAAGGGAGCTGCAGATTTGGTTCAAGTGCCACAAAAGCTGTTCCTTTTTTTTTTTTTTTAGTATTGAGTTTTTCAGTCAACAAGGAGAGGGCAGCCAAGATCTCTTTATCTCAAAGACAAACAAAATCAGCTAATGAGGGAGGTGGGAGGACAGGAAGAAGGAGAGTGGACATTCTGGAAGCGTTAGTAATCCTTTGGAGGAGATAGCATGGTTTTATGCAGTTTTGGGCGCGGGAGAAGCGGGCCGTCGTGCGGCACTCGTCCACTAGATGGCAAGAGAGAGCCATCGGACGCCTTCGCCTCCGCTCCTGGAGTCGGTTCACCTCGAGGCAGCTGAAGTTTAAAATTCCGCTTATTGAGTGGAAATATACTACCAAGAATTTTGCTTAAGAGAGGTCTGAGTCTTGGCTCTTCTGACCCTACCTTCCCACCCTTTGCCCTGTATCTTCAAGTCCAAACGTAGTCACATATGCGGTTTTTTTTTAATGGTTAGGAACATAGATGGGTATGTTCTGTCATGCACGTTTGAGCCTTGGTCGGGGGAGGGGGGACTACCAAGCCACATTTCCCCCTTTTCCTTTCACACAAAAAGATTTGTGGCTCTTAGGAAACAAAGAATATAGATAGATAGATAGATAGATAGATAGATATTTGTTTCTCATATATATATATATATATATATATATATATATACACACACACACACACATTTGTTTCATATATATATATATATGTTTCTCATGGAGAAGAACTTAGTAGCCAGCCTTGCTGGGTATGAAATTGTCTCCTCCCCGCAGACAGCAGCAGTTCGTTCTGGGCCCTGTCTGACTTCAGGCTAAGGGTCTCCATCCTTGGGAAAGTCGTTGCCTCCTGGCTTGGTCTGACCACCCAGGGGCCATAGGAGGTTTCCTGGGAGCTATGAGAAGAGCAGGACGGTCAAGTGGCTTCCTGCTCATGGGAGAGAAAACGTGGGCTGTACGGGGAACACCAAGGCTGTGGAGGCTGCCGTGCTCCTGGAACTTACATGATGGTGTCATGAAAACAAAACATTGCTGAGGGGAAGTTGTAGTAAGGTGGGGAGAGAGAGAAAACTGGAGCGTCTTATTGTAGCCATTTTGCAAATGGGACATAGCCAGAAGTCTCTTTGGCTCTGAGTGGGCTGGTGAGTGTGTAGGTAGGTGCCACTGTCTTGTCGGTCACTCAGGATAGGAGGGAAGGGGCAACAGGATTAAGGAAGGAAGAGAAGATGAGGAAGAAAGAGTGAGCAGGAGAAAGCTGGAATGTTCCCAGGATGTAGGTCACCTCCCAATGCTTCTCAGACAACCCTAGCTGAACCCCTAGAACCTTCTGCCTTGGGGTCAGTGGCCATTCGCCTGGCTTTCTGCTCAGGTGGTGTGCAGGGTCTGCCAACAGCCCAAATTTGACCACTGGGAAGGCAAGATGGCCAAGGGTTGGCTGGGGGGGATCCAAATGTTTGATGGACGAGCAGCTTGAGAATCTCCTGGCCTGGTGCTCACAGTGGGAGTGCCGACATTGCCCCAAAGCGCTTTCGGGTTAGCTGGGAACTCGAGCAGGATTGTGCAGGTTGCACTGGGGTCCGGAGACCACCTGGTACAGTGTCAGCTGCCGACTGCCCCTTCAGCCTGGCGCTCCCGTGTTCAGGAGGCACGTGGGAGGAACACAAGTACCAGGGAAGGCCGAGCGTGAACAGAGGTCGTCCAAATGCCGGCGTGCAAATATCTTGCAGCCTCTTAGGTGGGGAGGCCCAGGTTCTTCAAGGGGCAGGGACTGCTCAGCATACATCTGTTGAATCGAATTGAATATAATCGCATATTGAATCAAATAACACTACTTAGCATTTACGTAACCTTATAAACTTTATGTAACAAACAAAACAAAGAGGAGAGAGCTCTTGGCTAAGAGCATCCGGGAAGACAAGAGAGGGAACTTCTCTTGAGAGATGACAGAATTTGGTTCTGCTTTCAGATCAAATCAGAAACTGTTTTTATGTTTAAAAGCTGGTGCATATCCGTTTATTGCGCTTGAAGTGTTTTAGATTTCCTGAATGTTTTGGCTGCCAATGCTTCTTCATTTCATGACTAGCAACACTGAGGTCACTGTGTATGTGTGTATACACATAGATACATGAGCATGTATGTACAGTATATAGTATATACACATATAATATATATTATAATATGTAGTAAATATACGTATATAGTATATGTAGTATATATGTATGTATATGTGTGTGTACATGTATATACAACACACAGACACAGGCTGTCTGGAAAGTATCCAGCCATGCAATATGAAAAATAGAGGTTGGATTTTTTCCAGATGGCTGTCATATGTACATATAGTATGTTTTTCAGATCATTTGATATTTACAACTTGATCATTGAATTATTTTATTTACTTCAACCCTCAGGGAAAATATTACTACCCAATTTGTGCAAGACTTAACACAGTTCACTAATTCACCAGGTACAGTTATTTGGGCCCAGAAAGCATCATGTGACTTATCCATGGTCACCTGCAAGGTACTAAAAGAATGGGGACAGAAGTCAGGTCTCCTAGTGTTTACTCTTTAGCTTGGCGATTATTTTTACGTATTTTACAAGATAGGTTATTTATGTTTATGAGATGCTCTATTAAGTATTACTTATTTGTGTTATTTTATCGGTTATCTGGATAGTTATTCTCAACTTTCTCTCTAAAGTGACACCAGAAAATGTGACATCAGAAAAAGTGTCATGATATCTCATTACCATCCTTGGTTCTGTGTGTGTGGTAAAGGGTGGTTGGGGAGTGGGAAGACCTTGAGGTAGGGCTGGTCCCTGGGAAAACTGTACACGAATTCTACCCTCTCTGTTCAAGGCAAGCCCCCAATAGTCACAATCCTGGCCAGTACATACTAGTTTCCTCCTCCTACAATAATTGTCCCATTTATCTCAGATACAGCTTTTGTGTTTCTTACAAGGATTACACAGTAAACTCATAGAACTTCTGCTTCAGCAGAGGAATCTGATTCCTAAAAATCAGAGGTTTTTAGCTGATGATTAGAAGAGGGAGTCTTTTTTTTTTTCCTAAGGTGAACACATATAAGGTATTATGATCCTAAAGGATTCTTTGAATCTGTCTTGATAATTTTTTGTGTAATGAGTTTGGGAACTCTCTGAAGCCATAGAACTACATTGGCAGTCAGTAAAGTGGTTTTAAAACTCTTCTTCAAGGTTGCCACTTTTTGGTCGCTCTCCTTGTTCTAAATCCCCAAGATATCCAGTGGGAGTTAGAACTGGCCCTGCTGGAACCTCTAGCAGCACGACTTCATTAGACTATCCCTCATTTAATCTTCTCTTGTAAGATATTCTTAACACTGGGTCCCTTGGCAAACGCCCTAAAGAAGTTTCATTTCAATAATATTGCTTTGTATTTATATAACCTCTATATCTAAGGAGCTAAAAAACACTTATGGCCCATGCTTCATTACTGGGTTTATCCAAAAAGAAAGTCAACCCATTTCATATTAACAAATTTAAGCTCTCCCTTTGGAGATAAGTAATAATAATAACACTTTGTCTGTATGACACATTTCTCTTCCAAGAGGCTCAAAGTAATGTGAACGGCTGAACCACTGGAGAAAATAACAGATAAGGCAAGGGCTTGGTCTCAGGTAACTCAGTAAAATTGGGGCAGGGTGGAGAATGGAGACAGAACTTCTAACTCTCCCGCCACCCTTTCATTAATGCAGGTTACAAGTGTGGTCCCATTAACTTTTTTTAAAAAGTGGAAGGTGACTTCCCTTTGTTGTGATATATTACATGTCTGTGTGGTTTCATTTTTTCTTGACTAAAAGGAAAAGTCTCTAAATTCTGCTTCTGCTTCCGGGAGGTGAGGCTGAATTCTTTATTCTTAGGTCCAGTTTAGTTCTCCAAAGATGGGAGAACAGTCCCAGTGAACCCAGTATTCAGGGAGTGAGGCATCTGAATTCTTTGAATTAGTTCAGTGAATGTGACATAGCAAACCCACCTCGTCTCAATGCTCGTTTTGTGTGTCCTTCTAAAGTTGGATCTCTGTGGGATGATTCAGGCTATCAGAGTTTTCCGTGCCTCTTCATCGCCAGACCTGCTGAGATATCAAACGTGAGAAATGGGAACGATCATGTTCTGACCTCCAGATGTACTCCTGGATTGTCTTTTCACCAAATATTGGAGAATTGCCAAGTGTCTGACATTCACTGGTCCCTGTACCCCACTTCCCCTGAATCCAGTTCTTCCAGAGGCCAGTCTGGGTGACTCTTCATTCTGCAAGGTGTTGCCACAGTGACAAGGTGTGCCCTGGGCACTGCAAGTTGCCCATCTGGGATTTCTGTCCTTTGTACCTTCCCCCTTGGTTCGCCTCTTGGGAAAACTCAGAGTGCATTTTGGGAAAAGCAGAACTTTGCATTGCTCTTTCTTTCTCCATACTGTATTTTTAAAGTTTAAATATATCTGACATATAACATCGTGTACGTTTCAGGCATACAATGTGTTCGTTTGATCTGATACATGTACATATTGCAATATGATTGGCGTTGTAGCATTAGCTAGCACCTCTATCACTACTTCTAATTATCTCTTTTGTGTGTGTGTGTGTGTGTGGTGGAAACAATACAAATCTAGTCTCTTAGCAATTTTAATGTTTAAAGACATATTGTATTTTTTAAACTGCACTCAATGCCTGATTTTGTATCCTGTGTCCTGCAGCTAAACAATTCCTATATTTGTCATTGAAGCTGGAGGGAAAACAATACATTTTCAGTCTCCTATAAAGACCATTAAAGTGGCCCCTAAGCAAAATCTATCTTCTGAGTTCCCTTCAACAGCATGAGCGGGTGCCTCAAACGTAGCCAGACAGGGAAGGCCTCAGGGACGGCCTCAGGGACAGCACGGGGTCACTGGCCACTCCCATGTTCTTCAGGTGGGTTTTCTTGCCCCAAAGAAGTCTGATTTAAGCTTAAGGGTACTAGAAGCTGAGGGCTCAATTGGCTAGAGACTGCAGGCTTCTTAGAGCGCATATTCCCTAGCAGAGACCTCTGGGCTGCTTGGCATAGATATGGCAACCTGAACTTGGCCCTCATCTCTGAGCGCATATGGTGTTCCAAGTCAGGATCACACACAGCAATATACCATACTGCGCACGGGGAAAATATTTATGGGATAATAAATGCGAGCGAAGCATGTTTGTGCTCTGCGCATAATTGGCAGTAGAATATGTACATGAACTGATTCCTTATTTTCCCCTTTATGGAGCTGTGGCCAGATGCCATAGCAGATATGACCAGAAGCCCAGTCTTCAACTCCAGGGTACGGGACAGGGCTTGGGGAACAGGGCACCGTCAGCCGGCTTACGACATACGCTTGTCAAGGACACGAGGACTTCCATGTGAAGGCTGGCTGAACAAGGGACACAGGATGGTTTTCCCTCTCAAAATGGACTTTATATTTTTATATATGGAGTGTGTGTGGATCTACCCTGTGAAATAGGCGTTGCACGTACACGCTGACAAACATCAAGAAGAAACTTAACGTGACGTGACCATTGTCTTGGCAAATGTGGCAAAACTCGGAAAATTGCCTAATTCAGATAAACTTCTCTGTTTGAGGTGAAAATCTCATTGTTCAGGGATTTTTAGAGAGTTCAGAAAGCATATTTTCAGCCATATAAGGGCATTAGATATACGTGACCAGTCCACTGTGACTGCAATGGTATTGAATAATTATTGCAACTTAATTTTAAAAACCCATTAAGTGAAAGAACCAAAAAAAAAAATTTTTTTTCAAAAACAAATTCCAAAGGTTAGGTGTTTTAAATTTCATTTTTAGTAATCATTGTGCAAATATATTAGCAGAAGGGGGGCTGGTTTATTGAATAAAAGAGATGTTAGTTTTCAAGTGTAATTTGTATAATACTTGTATACATTTTTAAATAAAATTTAAAACTGAGGTTGCCTTTCTCCTCATGAAAGAAATCTCTTGCAGTTTTCCTGCTCGCTTGCTATTGTTGTGGAGCCGGTAGATTTCTCTTCACATTCTTTTTGCATTATTGTAACAGACAAGTCTAAGACACTGTCTAATGTTAATTCTACACACGGCTGCCAATTACAATCAGAGCTAGTCAAAATAAACAAATTAAACAAATAAACATGTCAAAACATCTCGGAGTTAGCGAAAATAAGCCAAGTCTGAACTCTCCCCGTGTTTCGGCATAAATGATGGGCTGTGGGTTGTAAAGCTCTCCATAACATTTTTTCACCTTTGCTAGGGGGAAGGTGGGTCAGTTTAGAATTACAGTGCAGCTCAACGTTGAGAAAGGGGTCTGCAACTGAAACCAAATCAAACCCAAATGTTGCTGGCTTCACCCAGGGCAGTAATGATCTGCTGCATGCTCCAAATGCTTTAAAAAAGAAAGAAGGCAAGAAAGGAAAAGCAGTTGATTCTTTGCTGACGTGATGCCAGAACCCCTAAATCACTGGAGAGGCTGAACACAATGCAGGTGAAAATATACCAAAGGCGGATGTACATTTCAATATGAAACATACTGTCACTGTGACATTTCCCAATCAGCACATTTAAAATACTAGGCAATTAAGTTAGAAAGCCCTGTTGGCTTCAAGAAGGAATATAAAACATGACTCTGCTACCCAAGTAGGATATCTTGGCCAGAGCTTGTAATAATGAGAGGGGTATGAGGTAGAAGTTCTGTGTGTGTGTGTGTGTGTGTGTGTGTGTGTGGTGTGCGTCTAGTGGTATGCTAACCTATAAAAATATGGAGAGAGGTTAGGGGAGAAGGCTGTCACTCTGGCAGGTGGTTCTCGTAAAAAGGTGATCTCTTGAAGTTCGAGAAATTTATAAATATCCACACCCACTCCTGGGCAGCATGCCACAAAGCAGGTGATTTGTGCAAACCACACAGTGATCTTCATTCAGTGAATACTGATCTAGCACCCACCCTACACCAGCCTCAGGGCAACACAAACGAGCAGGGCTCGGTTCCTGCCTTCCAGGATTATCCCTTGGTCTCCAAGGAGAAGCTGAAATGCCGGGTTTCACAGGCAAGTCAGCGATGGGCAGCAAAGAAGAGCTAGGGAGACCAAGCTGGGCTAGCTCTGACGCTTCCAAGTTCACGTTCCACTTGTCAGAGAAGAGGCTTTGGGTAAAGGTGATACTCCAAGGAGCAGGGCCTGAGAGGGGTGACTTTCGCTATCTCCAGTAGACAGAGGACTTGATGACTTCTCTGGGTCTCCTGTGGCTTTTATTTTTAATGTGCCCTGTGTTTGGAAGGGAAGGGGCTGGCGGTTGGAAATCCTTGGGCCTTTGAAATGTTGTTTTCTGAGGACAGTATATAGAATCTCGGTTATTAACAACCTCTCACAAGACAGTTATTTTTGGAGTGGCCTCTTAGGAGGCAACCTCTTGGAAGTGAACTCATTTATTTTGCGTCTCACTGTCCTGCCATTTCCTGCGGGGAGAGGGGAAAAGTGAAACCACATGTTTTGAGGAGCGAATGGAGGAAATCCCTCCGAAGACAAATGACGACTCCTCTCCCCTGGCAATTAGTCAAACCTGGGCTTCGGGCCAGCCCAGGTGTTCCTGACTGTGTATAAATTTGCCAAAGAACAATGAAAATAGCAGCTGATTGTGCTGACAGATTCTTCTGGTAATTTCCTGTTGTTTGGCATCTTCAGGTTACTTTCCCACAATTATGGCTGCTGATGAAGTCTGGGGCCCTTCGAAGTAATTTTCTAATGCTCCCCTTGCCCCTTTCTGTCATCCACCAGCAAGCTGCCTCTTACCCCCAACCTAAAAGAAACCAAACAATCAAAATCTGAAACGGAGTTAAAAAATATTTCGAGAGTTGCCGATACTTTTTTTTCCCCTCTCCCAGATGTTTGAATTTAATCCCCTTGCAAAATACATATTTTAATGAGTCTGAATTTAAAAGAGGAGGGGAAAATGATTTGCACCTGCATCATATAGAGTTTCTTGGCAACTGTGAGCTGGGATGCAGGTTCCTTCTGATTCTCCAATGTACAAGTTGGAAGGTTTCCTTGTGTTGTCCATGAATAGCTAATCTCAACGATGCTGGGTCAGCTGGCGCAGTGCCGCTGCTGAGTTAGGGGTCCAACCGAACGTCAACCGTGAGGTGCAGCCCCAAACAAGACTGGGTGTCACCTTAATGTCCCTGGCCTAAACAAGGGCCTCTGCCTCTCTCCTGTTCCCTGTTCCCACTCGTCAGTTGAGGAAAATGAAACTACTATTATGTGTGGGTAGAAGTTATACATGCACCCAAAGAAAGCATTTGGGGGTGAAATGAAAGTAAGGGGAATTGCACCATTTTCTCAATACTCCACATTATCCAATCTGTCAGGGAGCTATGCATATTTTCTTGGTTAGAACAACTATGTAGAAGATTTTTTTCCCCTCCTTTGGAGGGGCTGGGGAGCTGGAGCTATTGTTGAGAAGCTGCCAAGAAGCTGGTTTCTTTCTCTTCACTTCTCCCTTTCCTGGCCCCTCAAACCCCCAGAGGAGAGAGTGAATATGAATGCTACAATGTGGGTTTGCAAGAGCGTTGCTGAGGATATATTAGACTAGAGCATAATGTATTGAATTTTTCTAAACAGGGATCTGTGTCCCCTATTAATCAGGACTTCGAGTCAGGAAAATTGCAAACTAAATAAAAAAATTCCAGGATAATCCACAGCATTTGAGAAAAAGGTACAGCTCAGAACCTATCACAGCTGAAAAATGTTTGTGAAATAACTGTCAGTCTACTCCGTTCTGGATATACTTTTGGTAGGAAGACTGCATTTTTTTGTGTTAAGGTAAGAACTATGGGGGGAAAAAAACTCATTGAACATATAGAGCTAGAATCTGAAAGCAACTGGAAGACATTTTTCTAGATTCCTGGACCCCTTAAAAATAATAACAAAACATCCAGATGGACATAGGATTGGAGGATGCCAGTAATGACATGGGACATGATTATTTGTGACCTCTTGCAACCCCATTCACATTCTTTGTTACCACATCCCCAGGGGTATTGACAAAGGGCACAAGTTACATTTTTAGAAAAAGATGCCTTTAATTCATATTGTTATTCCCTTCAAGAAAACCATTTATTCATTTATATTTAATTAATTACCCAATTATCCATTAATTTGCAATTAGTTGAATACCTTTCCTGTATTCGATGTAGTTCCAAGTATTTCACCTGCACTATTGACCATCATTAAATCTCTCTCCCTTTCTGAAATCCTACCACCCTAAAGACCCAAGTCAAATAGCACCTCCTCCATGCAATCTCCTTCTTCCTTCTTCTTTTTTTAATTTATTTTTTGCATTCTGGTCCTTATTAACCTTCATTTTCACTAACTAGCCACAGCATACATTCATTCATTCAAACATAGTGAACAAACACTTAAAATGTGCCCTGTGCCCGGGGAGAGAATGCCATGTTGATGAAGACAATTGTGGTTCCTGGCCTCATAGATCTTAAAGTAGAATGGTGGCAACAGCCAGTTCAACACCTACTTACAGTACAGGGTTCTGGCTGCTGTGATGTGGGAGAGCAGGAGGCTGTGGGAGCAAGAAAAGTGGCCCCAAGGGCTCGGGAAGTTTAAGCTGAGACGTGAAAGATGAGCACTAGTTGGCCAGGTGGGTTGTGTGTGTAAATGTCCCAGGCAGAGGGAACAGCGTGGGCAGAGGGGCATGCTGGGAATGGAGCACGGGAGCCAGGACTCCCTTCTCACCCCCAAATGCTTTGGGGACAGTGGAAACTTCTGGGCACTCTTGGAGGACCAGCGAGGAAGGACAACGATGAGAAACAAGACCCCAGAGGCAAGCAGAGGCTCAGTCCTGAATGGCCTTTAAAACCATGGCGAGGAATGTGGACTTTATCTGGCGGTTGGGGGCTGTTGAAATGCTTCAAGCAAGGAAGTGACACGATTAGCTTTACACTTTGGGAAGATGTCGCTGAGGTGTGGAGAAGGGTTTAGGGATGAGGCTGTGAAAGTGAAGGTTGTCTTACATGGAAGTCACGCAGCTCTGTGCTCAGTTATATACTGTTTTCTCTTTCATTGCTCTGTGTGCATTAGTAAATAAGTAGTATTTATTGCTTATTTTTGAAATTATTTTTATTTTTTTATAATAGTTAAGTCTATTGGGTTGACACTGGTTGGTAAAAGTTACATAGGTTCCAGGTGTACAATTGGACATCGTCTATGTGTTGTATTGCGTGCTCAGCACCCAGAGTCAGTTTACTCTCCATCACTATCCCTCCTCCCCGTCCCTAGCCTTCACTCTTTAGCCTGATTACAAGAGTCTTGAGACCAGGAACAACAGTTTATTCCTCTGCACATAAATGATAGTAGATGATAAGTGCTTAAATGTAGTTTGATTTTATTTGTATGCGGCTTCCTTTCCAGTTTGCCATTCGAACAGTTTGTGGCAGTGCAATAGTCCTCCAGTGGGTCATCCACGAAGGGAGAACTTTTCTGGGTGAGTCTCATGAAAACAATATCTGAACTTCAATTTATCAAGACCAAGTCCATCCTTTGCTTTTCTGCTCTCTTAATACCCAGGAGAGAAGAGTTGTGATTTTATGTGCCACATGCTGTTCCAAACATTAAAAGGACACACTTTTGTCAAAAAGCTGGGCAAATACCAGGTGGAGAAAAGTGGGACTTATCCAGTAGGGTAGGAAGACAGTGTTGGTGTTTGAAAGGCCGTGGAGGTATTCATGGTCGGTTAACCCCTGTACTTCCCTGGCAAAGCGGCTCCCTCCGCCACCCACTGGGCACATTCTTCCATGTCCACCAGGCAGTCGGAGTATTTATGGCCAACATTGGCCAGTGATTATATTAACAGTCCAGCGATGATCACTTCAGCTGCAATTGTGTATAAGTGAGGGGGGACTCCCCAAAATACGGAATTTATTTATAAAAATTGTATATTTATTCTTACAGGTTTAAACTTCAGTCACCTTCAAAGTACCGTACTCTCCCTTTGATGCAATACATCTATCAAGATGCCTTTTCCACTGCTCAAAACAGTTTTGAAACTCATCAATTTTGATGCCTTTTAGTGCTTCTGCTATTTTTTGTTTCACCTCTTCCACATCGGCAAAATGTTTCCCTTTGAGGGCTTTTTTCATCCAGGGGAACAAACAAACAAGTCACTCAAAGTGAGATCAAGTGAGTAGGGAGGGTGAGGCCCAAGGGTCGTGCTGTTTTTGGTCAAAAACGGCTGAACACTTAGCGTAGCGTGGGCAGGGACTTTGTCATGGTGGAAGAACCAGTTACCTGTTTGTCACAGCTCAGGATGTTTCTTCTGCAAATTGTGATACAACTTTCTCAGAACTTCGAAATAAAAACTTTGGTTGACCGCTTGATGCAGAGGAACAAATACCAAGTGCACATCAAAGAAATAGATGTTCATTTTTTTTTGCGGGGGGGAAGGTCCCCCCTCATATATGCGCATGCACATATCAGGGGGAAGCTGGTTAAGGAAGAGAGCGTATTCTTGAAACAAATATATTGTCTCTTAAATTGTGCCCCCATCACCACATTGGAAATGTTGGTAATGTACTTGTTAAAGGACATAGAGCCAAAGATGGAGTAAGTGGAAAGAGCGGTTCACAGGTGAGGAGGCTGAGGTCCAGAAAGAGGGCTTGTCTTGGGCCACACTGAGACGGCAGGCATAGCTGGAACCCAAATGAGGTCTCTTGGCTCCCCATTCAGTGGTGTGCCTGGGGCTTTCCTCTATGTGTTTAGTACCTTCACACAAGGCTTCTCTGAATCCCAGCCTCCGGGTTTTCCTACCTCTCCAGATGTTTTGTCTTTCTCATACTTCCTTGCCATCTCCTCGGTGCGGGTGCCTGAAGCTCTGTCCCAGAGGGCTGCAGGGAATGCGCACAGTCTGTGGTTGTCCCTCCTGCATCTGCTTAACCTGGAGCCCATCAGACCTGGGAGCCTAGATTGTAGTCGCTGGCCATTCGTTTCCTTTACTAATCCTCAAAGTTTGGGCGCTAGCCTCCCTGACTCTCTTCCCTCCACACACCACAGCTCCTCGGGTCACCTGTGTTCACTGCTGTCTGGCTTCACAGGCTGTTAGCAGTGATTCCCAATCTTCATTCACTAATTTCCCACTGTCACAATTTTTGCCATAGCCTTGCACCAACCATGAGCAATATTTATCTTTAGATCAGTTCATTTTTTTAACTTAAATATATTTATTGAAAACATTATAGCACTACCATAAATTGATAACAAAATCATTGGTCAGCAAAGATAACTATGAAAAACTGAAAATGAATAATGTTATTCCATTTTAGGTAGAGTCACTTGCATGCTGAAGGCTCTCAAGTTGTGTCCTGTTCT
The DNA here is from genome assembly GCA_004027555.1 of Craseonycteris thonglongyai. Lineage (NCBI taxonomy): Eukaryota > Metazoa > Chordata > Mammalia > Chiroptera > Craseonycteridae > Craseonycteris > Craseonycteris thonglongyai. The sequence goes on along the minus strand of PVKE010006378.1, from coordinate 34,975 downwards.
CTTTTTGTTAAAAGATGATTAACGAGTGGTGGAAAGGTTGTAAAAGCAACCTCTGATTGCTGTTGATTTAATTTCCCTTTGATTTAATCAGGATTTTATAAAAAGGCAACTGAGGAGATAAAAAATGTCTGACCATGTGAATCTATGCTTTTAAACTACTCAAGCGCCACCTAAAATCTTCTCACTTGTAGCCCCACTCGTGGGCTAACCCGACCCACAGAATTAAGCTGGTATTTGGGGGAATCATGAGCTCTGTGGTTATGTTAAAAAGGCTTTGGCCAATCATGTGACATGATCTACCTTTCCTGTGTCCCTACCACTGGGCATGTTGGGGAACCCTCCAGACCACTGTGGGGTATAGAACTCTATGTTGTACTGGTACCAAGTACAATGACCTATTTAGGTACATTTGATATGAATAAAAATAGATCCATGATCCAATGTTCCTGATCAGTATAGAGTTTATATTTGATCACAGGAGAAAGCCTTCAAGGCTATAAACATCCCCCATCCTAGATCATATTCACTTTTTTGTAGACTATATAAAATGAGAAATAAGGATGACAGACTTTCCCTTTCCCCTTTCTATATTGGTTGAGTATTTTTGCATGCAGAGTGCTACAATATAAAAGATATACATTTCACCTGTGAATAACACAGGTTTGAACTTCAAAGGTCCACGTACAGATTTTTTTCAGTAAGTAAAAAAATGTGTATTTTTTTCTTCCTTATTATTTTCTTAATAAGATTTTCTGTTCTCTAGCTTACTTTGTTGTAAAGAATACAGCTATAATACATGTAATGTACAAAATATGTGTTAATTGACTGTTTATGTTATTGGCAAGGCTTCTGGTCAACTATAGGTTATTAGTTCAGCGGGGCACCTATAGTTAAGTTTTGGGGGGAGTTAAAGGTTAAACCTGGATTTTTGACTGTGCGGGGGTGTATGTGTGTGTGTGTGTATTAGCACCCCTAATCTCTGTGTTGTTCAAGGGTCAACTGTATACAACTTCCACTGCTTATTTTCAGCAGTAGAAATGCTTCTGTTTGTGACCCAGGAAACATCTGGGTGGAATGTACTGAAGAAGGCTTTTGGGAAATGGTTCTGGTTTAAAACGTCAAGAGGCACATGGCTCTTCGTAGTTCTAGCAGGTTCTTTCATATTATGGTGTTTGTGAAGGGCGCCCTGGAGTTGTGCAGGGCATAGCCAGTGTGGTTTTCTGCAGTGGTCTTGGAGGGTAACGTGTACATGCTAAAATCTTCCAACGGAGGCCTGCGGCTGCCTTTATTGAAGTCAATGTTCTCATCTCCTCAGCACCTTTTATAATAATTCTCAGTACTATGCTAGGAGGTATGGGGAAGCAAATTTGGTAGAACACGTACCCTGGGCCATATAGAAGCTTGCACTCTGGTAATATAGTAGACTCCCCATTAACTGGCACCTGTGGGGATTGGTAAATGCAGCATAAATGTAAGTAGACTCTTTGTTAACCAGAACTCAAAGAACTGGCTTGAGATTTTGTTGGTTGCTTGAGTTCCGGTTATCGGAGAATCTACTGTATGTACCATAGAATGGTGAGGATTATGTGTTCTGGAATCAGACTGAGTTCAAATCTTAGCTCTCCCAAATGTTAACAGTGTGACACTGGACAAGTTACTACTTAACCTTTCTGGGCCTCCGTCCTGACCCTTGACATGAGGATAATACTAGAGCCCATTTAGAGGATGGCTGTGAGAAGTCAATGATAAAATAATGCCTGGCACAGAGTGAGTGCCCATTAAATATTCGCACTTAGTGTTGTTAAGAAAACCATTTCAAGGTGTTTGATAATTCATTCAGTAATGATGTCGTACAGATTGTCAACCCAGTGCTAAAGGAATTCAAATCGAGGAAAAGATCAATGAGGACTAGTATGGGTCAGAAAAAAAATTGTCACAACCTCCTTGTATTTCTGGCATGCCTTATTTATCCCTCAGTTTCTAAAATTATATTCCACTTACAGTTTTGGGAAATATGAGCAGGATTCATCACCAGAAGAAAAATTGGGAGAATACAAGCATCTCCATCTTGTTGAATTATTTATTGTTTCTGGGTGAGGAACCAGCTGATTGCTTCTTGCCCTGCTGTGGAAGGATTGCATTTAATTCTGTCCCCATGCAGTCTGGTGAGCTTATTTTAATAAGAACAACTTAATATTGCATCTATACAGCAAACTATCGCATCCCTCTAGGACATTCTGCTCTACGCACTCTGAGCTAGCATGACTCTTCTGATTATTTCGGATGAGGAAACTAAGTTATCCTCCCTGGGAGAGCTTCTGTGAATAATCTCAGAACTGACATTTAAATTCAATCAACATTTTTTTTTTTTTTTTTTGCATTTGTCAAGTGCCAGACCCTGTGATAGACACCTTCATGTCCATTATTACATTGACTCCTCTAAATAATTGTAGGGGGTAGGCATTATTATTATAAACCTATTTAAAAGGCAAGAAAACTGAAGAGAGGATAAGCCACTTGCTCAAGTCACCAGCATAACATAGATTCAGAAATGGGATTTCCAGCTCTGTTTTCAGAATCCATACCCATGTCTAGCCTGTTACACTGTGTGAGGCTGCACTGGTTGGCAGCCATCTGCCTTCCAGCCTTCCTTCTTCCTTTATTTTCTTCCTCTTCTCTTTCAATCTCTAATTATCTATCTATCTATCTATCTATCTATCTATCTATCTATCTATCAATCATTATCTATCTCTATCTCTCTTTCTCTATCTCCATCTCTATCATCTCCCCCTCTTCCTCTCCCTCCCTACTTTCCTCCCTCTTTCTTTCCCTCTCTCCCCTCTTTCCTTCTCTCCTTTCTTCCTCCGTGCCTTCCTTCCCTCTTTTCTTTCCTCTAATGTTATTTTTGCAGAGTACTGTCTCTTAGCTATTAGTTAGTAACAGCCAGTAATAGGATAAAGTAACCAGGACATTGGATAAAGTTAATCAAGTTTGTTTATTCAATGAAACGTGGAAAATAGAAAGGAACTCTGAGTCCCTGTCCTGTGCCAGGCCTGTGGGAGCTCCTCAACGTTGACTTTGTGGCCTGTACCTTACAGCCAGCTCTGTGCTTGGTGCCCTCATCCTGCCATAGCAGACAGGGCACTGAACCTTCCAGAGGCCTGACACTGGCCTTCTGGTACAGCTACAGTGAGTGGGCACATCAGAATTTCAAGACAGGCCTGCTTGACTCCCAGTCCTATCTTGGATGCATTGTTTATTATTATTTAATCCTAATTAAATGTTGGCTTTGGCCCACATTTGGAATTTAGGAGATAGGTATTTAAGAAGAGGTATATATACGCAGGTTTCCCCAGTGGCAAAAACGCGGGATGCTTAAAGTGTTGGGATCTGAGCAATCCATTTCTGTCGCTACCAGGAGGTGATGGAGATGATGTAAAGATCAATAGGGACATCTCAGACCAGAGGCCCTGATTGAATCCTGCAGCATGACCAGTGGGAGCCTCTCTTAGGGTTTCCCGTTCTGCTGACCTCCCCTCTCCCCTTAGGAGAATAAGATGTTGTATACTTTCCATCCTAAATGATGGTGGTTCTGTGAGCTGTTAAGAAGCCAACATGTTCCAGGCTCCCATGTTAATGGCATGGGGATTAGCACTAAACAAAGCAAGTGAGCATTTGACAATAAATGAGTCTATTGGAAGTGAGTAGCGAGTGCGGAAGGGAGTGTGTGTTTCTTGCTTGTTTATTGACTGGTATTTTGGGCAAGTCTTTACACATTGGGTTGCCTCTGCTGCGCTGGCTACAAAATGGGAGGTCATGGAAGCACGTGTCTTTTCGCACTCAGAAGTGGTGAGAGGTTAATTTACTTAATGCCTTGAAAATTCTTCAGGATCCATGGCCAGGACCTGAAATTGGAAAGCTTTTCTTCCCAAACTTTATCAGAGTTCTCTCTGGTTCTCTGAGGCACAAATTGGTCAGGGGAGTTAGAAGACGAGCAGAAAACATGAAACTGGAGAGTGAAAAAAGAAAAAAAAATGGGAAGAGAGGGGGGTACCTAGGAGGCTGCCTTCAGAACAGTCTTGCATTATCTTGGATAAAGTGTCCAGAAAATGTGCAAGGAGTCTGGCCACTCTTACTTTGTAAACTTCTGCTCTTCGGTGAGAAGTAGGTAACTTGTGTCAATTGTTCAAATGTGAGTCCTTCTGCAATCTAGGGTGACAGTGGGTTAATTCATTAAATCTTAGACCCTAGTGCTCCCCTCGCGTCTTTTTCTCTCCATTTCTCTCATGCCATTTCTGGCTAAAGCTAGGATTCCAGGACACATCACCAGTCTACAGGGCGCAAATGCTAAGGTATGATGGGGGAGAATGTGACCTTGTTCTGTGGGACAGTGTTTCCCTTTAGGACAAAGTTGAATCTACTGGCACGGACTCCCAAAGCCCCAGTTGAGCTCTGCAAGGCCCACCTCGTAGTTCCCACAGTTTCTAACCTACCTGGCAACTTTAGGTCCACAGAGGCAGGAAAGAGAGCTGGATATCAGAGCTTCATATCAGAAGGAGACATTGTTTGCTCTTAAATTTCACTGGTTTTCAGGCAGAATCCATAACATTTTAATCACAGGACCTTAGGAAACTCTGCTTTTTTTCCCCTCATTTTAATCTCTTGCACATAAGGACTGTAAATCAACCTTTACTTTGTACTTAGAATATACCAGACAACACAGTGAGGGCACTCAGACATCTTTCCTCTCTGAGATTTTACCAAGGTGCAAACCATCTTAAGAATTAGGTGCGTTCCAGCCAAATAATGTTATGTCTTCATTATTTGTATCATAGAAAAACCAAAATTCTCATGTGGCCAGATTTTTCCATGTGACCAAGAGCATTTCTCTCATGTCCTCTTTCCGCCATGCAGAGCGGTAAGGGGGCGATGAGTGTGACGTGTGGGAGCGCTGACGATGGGGCATTCTGTGGGGATGACCCAGGGCTGACATCCCTAGTCCCCACTCTACAGTGTGGACCAGGGCTTCTTTCTGACAGCTCCAAAGTAAAAGGGGTTTCTCCCAGCAGATTAAGCTGCCCTTTCTTTCTTTCTTTCTTTCTTTCTTTCTTTCTTTCTTTCTTTCTTTCTTTCTTTCTTTCTTTCTTTCTTTCTTTCTTTCTTTCTTTCTTTCTTTCTTTCTCTTTCTTTCTTTCTTTCTTTCTTTCTTTCTTTCTTTCTTTCTTTCTTTCCTTCCTTCCTTCCTTCCTTCCTTCCTTCCTTTTTTCTTTCTTTTCTTCCCTCTCTTTCTTGTAGCATCAAAATCTTCCTAAAACGCCCCTCTGGGAAGTCAAAGACTGCCACTTCCAAGACCTACCTCAGGAGAAGTCTCCCCTCCTCCAAAGCCTGGTGGATAAATGCTGGCTGAGAGCATCTGTGTGCTAAGTAAGGTTGCCAGAGAAAGAAGCAATTGACCTCTGGTGTTTGTTTTGCAACTAACAAAGAACTGGAGGGAACTTTCTTGAAATGTTTGCTTCAGGCAGGGCACAGTGATGAAACCACTGTTGGCTTCTCTTAGAAAATCTGTTAAATCTGAGAGAAAATACCTCCTTTGGATTACTGAAAAACAAAAACAAGTAAGTAAAATAAACCGGCAGGCAGACTTTTGTAATCTCACAGGTAGGCAAGGTAATAATGACGGTCTGCCGCCTCACTTGCAGCAGGAGGCTCTCCTGGCAGGAATAGCAGAACCGGTCTTGACTCTCAGACAAACCAGATGTCCCCTCACACCCAGGCTGAACAAGGAGGGACTATGGGGGAGGCAGAGGACCGCTGCGACAGTAGCAACCACACACCAGATAGGCCTTTAACGCAGATGAGCCTGGTACATCTCTTCTCTAGAAACGATTTCATTAGAAGAGAACATTTTAGTGTAAGAGAGGAAAGAAACATTTCAAAGGAGACTGAAGATCATTTAGGGCTTGACGAAATCACCAAGAATAGTTAAGGAATAGTGAAAAAGTGTCCAAATTTTACCTAAGTGGCTTTCACTGTACACATTTACATCTTTTGAACAGGTCATATTACTTAGAAATAGATGACAGTCAGGATTTTTGTGTGGCCACGTATGCTAATACTTTCCTGCCAGGTGAAACACGCTTAAAATAAGCCTGTTGTTGAGATTAGGGGCAAGCAACAGGAACCCCTACTCACTTGGTGGCACTATAGGCAGTATATCAAAGAGGAAATACATGGCTTCTTTAGTTCCCAAACCAAACTGATCATCAGAGAGCAATGTCATAGACCCAGAACTTAATACTTATTGCCCTGCCACAGACTAACAATACAACATCTAGGAGTACAGTAATAAATTATGTGTGCATTTCTCAAGGCTGCAGCTGGAACCCTGTCTCTAACCTGTAGGTAGGTGTGTCTTGGCTGCTCTGTGAGGCTGTCACAGCCTGGGTAGTCCTCCAATGTGGGGTGAGCAGAGACAACCACGCCTCCCTGGAGATGCTTCCTAAGCTGGTGAAAGGTATGAGCACCGAGGACTCCCACCAAGGAACACAGGGTGAAATAATTAGAAATGGGACCTTGTCCCAGATGCTTCCAGGGAGCTGTGCTATTTTCACCTTGGGACATAGGTTAATGCATTTTCCAACCAGCTGCACAGCACCCCCCCCAAATCCCAGGCTTTGACGTGCTCAGCCCTCACTTAGACAATAGAACTTGGCACCTCAGGAAATACCTGGAGGTAATAGACCTCATTTAGGTTAAAAAAAAAAAAAAAAAAGAGAGAACATCTAAGTATCTCTGCAGTGTTGATATGGAAATCCCAGTGTAATGTTTTATTACGTTTTGCCCCTGATTCATATTTGGATCGACTGCAGTGGCAAGCAGCAGGAGTACGGTCCTACTTTATATTCAGTGGAGACTGATGCCCAGAGGACAAACGGCTGCTACCAGGGGACCGTGTCTTTTGGGCGATCCATTGGACTGAGGTGGGTGGTCATGACGGAGTCCGGAGCAGAGCGGGCCATTCTGTGGCTGGAAGCGGAAGCGAATTACTCCACGGCATTGTGTAATGTATGTTCTTCTGTGTTTTTGTTCCGGAGTCCCTGTGTATGTATATATTTGCGATGTTATGTCGGTGTCTTTAACTGAGGAAAAGAGTGAACACAACTTGATGGAGGCAGTCCTCAAACCTGGGGTTCTGTTTCTAGCTCCTCCTGACTTTATACGCTGACCTGGTGCTGGACATTGAACACGCTGTTGGCCGGCTGTCCCAGGATGTTATGACTGAAGCTAATAAAGTATAATCACAACGTCCTAAAAATGTCAAGTTGCTGCCCCTCGGGCCTCCTGTAACTATTCTCATCTGCAGAATGGAGCTGGTAACTCTGCACCCTGCCTTCCCCACACAGATGTTGAGAAGCTGGGCTCAAGCACATCTGTAGAGCAGTTTTAGGTTGGGACCCTGGGAACAATAAATGACCACAACAGCTATTTATCATGGGAGAGGAGATGACGATATATTCTATATTTCAAGCCCCACTTCTCTCATCTCCTTGAAAATAGTTTCACTTGTGATTGAGGCCATTAGTTAAGGAGGAGTAAGTGTATGCTATGCAGAATAAGGGAGGCATTAGGACCTAAAACAAGGCCCTCCCAAGCGAAAAGTAACTCTGAAGGAATGTGGAAGTGTATATTCACGAGCTGAAAGGTTCGAGGTAGCTTATAACGTAAGAACGCTGTTGAGTCTGACGTAGGATAAGTGAGGGATGGCTGGTCTCAGGAATCTGGGGCCCGGCCTTGGCAGGGACCCAAAGTGACCTCACTGGCTTCTGCTTTGGGACCTTTATGAGCTCAGGGTGAATTAACAAGGCAAGTCTTAAGAAAATGACAATTACATCTTATGTAAACATCACAGAATTCATAAATGGTGAAATCCTAGAGGAACATGGAAAATACCCATATAGACCAACTGGCTTGTATTTTGGGGTGCTCATTCAAGGAGAAGTAAAACCAGTACTTTCAAGCAAGTGAACAACACGTGGGGATCGCCCATGCTGACAACGGTGCAATCAGTTGTTTCAGCTCTCGGGGGTGCGTGGTCTCATGTATGTAGTCCTCACGTTTATACAAAGAAAAATATTTACATCTAATGTACTCAATTCAATGCCTTGTTGCACTCAAGGCACCAAGATAAAAATGGTGTCTGTCTTCAAGGAACCTGCTGTTTGGTGAAGGATATAAGGTTCTTCCATTATTTCTTAAACAAATATTGTCTCCTACCCTTCCTCGCCCACCCCACCAACGTGCTCAGAAGTTCAATATCATCCTCTAAGCCTCTCTCCCACTTCCCCAGAACCATCTAAAACTCCTCCAATGAAAGAGGCCCTCGGACATCTACTGCACACAGCTGAGAACCCTGGGTCTGTCTGGCTGCTCTTTTCCCTCCTGCTGCCATAGCTCCTCCCTGCCACACGGTGCCACTGTTTAGTGCTGGCATCGGCCAGAATGGCTGATTTGGGGAGGGTGATTCCCACCTGATTCCATTTCTTAAGTCATGTCTTGTGCTCGTTCTCCTCGCGGAGGTTCTACATGACAGGCAGAGAGGCTGCAGTGCTCAGTCCTCTGGGTATTTACATAGTCCTTCTCCCCAGGACATTTTAGGAGTCAGCCACTGCTGGGCTCACAGACATCCCCTTGTCCCAATCCTGAGAACCCATTCCAGAAGGTGATCACTATTCCTTTCACCTCCAGAAATATCACGCATTCTTCAGTCTCTCCATCAACTCCCTCCCACCCTTTAGTAAGCTGCTTGCCTTGAAGATGTTCTTAGACCTCAGAACCACAAAACAACTGCTTTCTTTTACTTAAGGGAAACACCTTCTCTATCTCAGGATCAGTCACCCTCCAAGGAAGGAGCAAGAATGATCTTCAGGTCCTCTTTGGCTAAAGCAGAGAAAAACAAGGCACAGGTTATATCTTCAACGGGGTACTCTCCTACATTGTATACGGAAATCATTAAAACTAGGCAGAATGCCATGACTGATAGGAGCATTACAAAGAGAAAGTGGGGAAACCAGGATGGCTCAGCAGGTTGAGCACTCAATTTGCAGCCCCGGGTCATAGGATCAAATCCCAACCCTGGCTCATGTGGATCCATATGCTAGACTGTCACCAGGGCGAGCTTCCCACGTGGGAGGTCCCTGGTTTAACCCCCAGCTCACAGGGGTGTGCCTGCCATGTGGGAGGCCACTGCCCAGTTCCTGCCCTCTGTGCCCCCCTGCCCCCCCGCCCACCTGTGTGGAATGAAACTATGTTGAAAACTGATGGCGTACAACTATGGAGACTGCTCTGGGCCCTCCCCCTTCTCTCTGTCTCACTCTGTCTCTGGCTCTCTCCCTGTCAAAAACAATGAACAAACAAACAAAAAACAAAGAGAAAGTGACAAATACAGATTAGGGACCATTGCTGTTAATATTGAGTAATCTATAGTCACCAGATGGGGAGGCAATACTAGTCCTCGATATGCAATAGGATTTTGACAGGTGAATGTGGCAGAAAAAGGTTTTGCAAGCAGAGAGGGTAACATGTACTTTGAGAATACATGGGTCGTAACTGATGGCCGGTGGCGGGTGGTAGTAGTAGTTGGCAGCTTTGTGTGCTGCAGTTGAGGGACCTCAAAAGGGGAGATATAGGAGATTAAAGTCTGGGGCTTGGAATGCTCTGCTAGAGAGTACAAACCTTAAAAAGACCCGGCCATCACTGGGTTTTCGTTTCACGTGGTCATATCTCTTGATCAGCTCAAGTCATTTGCCAATCAAAGAATACACAATGAAACTAAAATAGCCCAAAACTAAAGTTGAAGTTGAATTGTCTTAATGTAGCCAAATCCTACATTTCTATTAAAAATAATAAAATTTCCAAAGAAAAAAAGTTGAACTTGGAGATTTAGGTTAAGGTGAAATAGAATGTTTGGGGAATTTCAATAAGCCACTGAATTAATAAGTCTACTTTTGTCCGTTTTCAAACCATTTTTGAGTTACATAAACAGTCAATACTTTGCTGTCATGTCCTTGAACTGAGTCCTTTTAGTTTTCAGAAAGAGACATTTAGAACATGACACAAAAATTTCTTCCTCCAACCACCTCGTTGAAGTTTCTCCAGGGACCAAAGTAGATGATGTGTAAATTCTTTTACTCTTAAAATAAAGGGCATTTTTATAAAGGAAAAGGTGATGGGCATATCGACACCTACTCAGAAGGGAAAACAGTCTCAGGTAAAATGTCATTTATTTTCGTCTTCATGGTCTTACATTCAGATGCATCCTCAGAGGAAGATGGCATCCATAGAAAAAATAAAAGTCCCTTACAGCGTTTTAAAAGTGTTGTAGGGACCCAGAGCTTCACAGTGATAATGATACCATCTTTTTATTTTATTTTATTTTATTTTATTTTATTGTTTTGAGAGGGGGGAGAGAGAGAGAGAGAGAGAGACAGAGAGAGAGAGAGAGAGAGACAGAGAGAAGGGGGAGGGCCCAGAGCAGTCTCCATAGTTGTACATCATCAGTTTTGACATGCTTTCATTCCACCCAGGTGGACGTGGGGCTTTGTGGGTTGGGAACTGAATCCGGGGCCTCCTGCATGGGAGGGGAGAACCTTTGCCATGGGGCCATCCCAGCGGTTACCAGTTGCATCGCAGTTCAGCATAGGGGGTTGCACAGGCCGGGGCTGGGAATCGAACCCTGGACCTCATGATTGTGAGGCAAGTGCTCAACCGCTGAGCTATCCCAGCGTTCCCAGTCCACTTGTACAGCTCTGTAAACTTTTTCGTTCACGACGCTGTCCCACTCAGCACCCATTTGCTCCTCATTGTGGTCTCTGGGCAGGAGGTAGGGCACAGAGTCTCCACTCTGTTTTGCAGCAGACAAACCGAAGGCCTTGTGAGGCACAGCCCTGGACCGGGCTTTTACAATGAGGGGAAGGCAGAGGCAGGTTTAGAATCTGAACTCTTCAGGCTCACGTGGGTACACTCCCCTCCATTCCCCAGCCGTCCTACCTGACTGTTGTCCTCAGTGGACTGAAAAATCCCTCGAGGTTGGGCACTGTGTCTTATCCATCTTTTGAAACTTTCACAGTACCCTCCACATAATAGATGTTCAATAAGTGGTAATTAAATAAGGGCTCTAAATCTTGACATCTAAGTGGCTCTAAATTAGATTTTCAAAGCTTCCTGTGTCCTCACATGGATACATGTAGATAGACATATGTAGATATGTCTATCTATATCAATATATCTATATATATATGAGAAAAACTTTAGCATTCTTTTTTTTTATTGTTTTTGACAGAGAGAGAAAGAGAAATACAGAGACAGAGAGAGATCTGAACTGGGGGCACTCCCCAGTTCAGCATATGGGTCCGCACGGGCCGGGGCCGGGATTCGATCCCAGGTCCCCAGCGCTGCAAAGTGAGCGCTTAACCCACTGAGCCATCCCGGCTTCCCCACTGTAGCATTCTTAACCTGGCAATTAAGAAAGAGACTTAGTTCATTTCAGTCCCTAGCTATTCAGAAACAAATATTGAGGGCTACCAGGAGGCTGGGGGTGGCTCTTAGGATAAACATAAGCAATAATGAATGGATCTAGAATACAATTCAGTCTCTTGTTTACATAGGTCTGTGCCTCTGGCTCATGGGTTTTAAAATGACCTTTCCTAGCAAGATCTGGAAATGAATAGTCTTTTCTTTTTTTTAACCAGTTCCTTTATTTCCTGAAGTCAGTTACCATGTGTCCTTTGACAAATGAGTTGCAGGAGTGTTGACCTTACCTTGAAGAACACTTTCTCCTGTATTTTTCACTCTCACCCATGCGACCACTTTTTTGTCTTCGCGAAGTTGGGTGTAAATAAGACCCACCCCCTCAATAATTGTGAAGGGGATGGTTTTATTTTGCGGAACATATTTTTCTTGTCCTTGGGAATTTGGTGAGGAAGGAGCTCATCCCAGTGGACGAAATAAGCTACGTCTGGGTGATAAGTCCCTTGCACCATAATCAACTGAGGACTTATTCTCTTTGTCACTACTCTTGTTGAGCTTACCATCTAGTGGGGAAGCCATACCTGAGACAATCATAAGCACATAAATATATTTCTCTAAGCTGTGATTACGGTGTAGGTATTAGAGAGAAAACATTCACGGTGATCTGAAAGCATATGCAGTAGACTCTGAGTTAACCGGCACCCATGGGATTGGTAGATGCCAGATACATGTACCCAGCACTCTCAGGCAACCAGCAAAAAGTCAGAGTTGCTTGAGAGTGCCGGCTGCTTGAGTTCTGGTTAACTGAGAGTCTACTGTGATAAGGAAACTTCATTTAGCCTGCAGTGGAGTGGGCTAGAAAGATACTCCAAGAAAGTTACCACTGAACTGTGTTTGAAGGATGAGGAAATATTAGAGGGCAAAGATGGTGTGGGAAATGAGGCGTAGCTATGTTCTTGGCAGCATGAATGGCAGGTGTGCAGGCGAAACCACAAAGAAGTGGGTTGTCACTTTTGCTGGTTGCCCTGACCTGGTGGGTTTTGTCAATGGGCAGAGGGTGGGCAGGGAAAGTAGGGTGACCAACTTGTCTTGGTTTCAACATTGAAAAATCCCATGTGCCAGGAACCTCCTAGGTCCCATGCAAGCTTAGGTAGTTGGTCTCTCTGGAAGGACTCTCTGTAAATACTTCTGAAAAAAGGCAATGCCGTTAACCACTCACTTTTTAGCATAAACATGGCTTATTTAAAATCGAAATTTTGTACTGGTTAGTCTCTGGCCAGTGAAGTTATACTCATGACCTGGAAGAGGATGGGAACATGGAAGAAGATGTTTTTCACACTCAGAGAAAATAATAATGCGATAAAGACATGCTTGGGTTGTGTCATTATGTTATCTGTGACTAGGTTACCTCAACCCTGTATTCACTGTGCCTGAGAATGAGAATAGCAACAATTCTTGTTCAGGCCAAAAATTATTAATATAGTGGGCCTATCGCACTTTTGGTTAATGCCATATGGAGTCAAGAACCTTTGTTTTCTGTTTTCAGCTCCAAGAAGAAGAACCTTTCATCAAAGTTATCTTTGTATCCACTTGTGAGAAGCAAGTCACAGGTGGAACAGTGATATTAGGTTCTTCTTGCACGTTCAAGAACCTGTGGACCAATCTCACACTAAGTTCAAGGAGTACAGTGCAAACACCTATATTTGAACAGGACTTGTAAAGCATTTTTACACATTTTGTAGAGCTCTACAAAAATTCAAGGAAAAATAATGATAAGCCAACATCTATTTAGCACTTACTTTCCGACAAGTTCTATCCTAAGTGCTTTAATTGAACCATGTCATTTAATCATCACAATTATCCAGTGAGGCAAGTATTACTAGCACTCCATTTTCCATATGAGAAAGCTAAGTCTGGAAAGCTTGAATAGTCATCCAAGGTCATAAAGCTATTATCTGTTATAGCCAGGAGTTGAATCTAGTCACAATGGTGTTGAAGCACCTATAGCTGTGGGGAGAATACACTGTCTGTAAAGTTCGCCAAAGACGGACCATACTGAGTTCTGGTTTAGCAAGAGAGTTTATTACAAATGGCCCAAAAATGGCCGGATGACACCAAAAGAGGGAAAGATGGTGTTGTCGGCCCCTTCTGGGGGTTGGGAGAGATTTTTATATGCAGGTATCAGAAGAACCAGAGAAGAGAGTGGAGGAAGGGTATAAGAAAGTATTAGCTTCTAGGTTGGAAATGTTTGGTGGATAATCTGGTGCCAAGTCCCAACCACCTCTGGGTGGGGCTGAAAGTCCTTGCAGGTTTTTCTCTTCAGGGAGGCCCCTGGGGCTGATGCTTTGTCCTCGTGTTAATTGTTTTTCCTCCTCCCACCGTCTCACCCTTCAGCCCTAACAGTGTCCACTCCCATTTGACAGTGGAGGGACCTGAGGCTCACATGACTTGGGTCAATGGAAACCTTGGTGTTATAGAGGGGCCAGACCTCCGGAAACTCAGGACCCCTTCTGTTAGAAGATAACTTTGACTCCCCACTGTCTTTTGGTGTAGGATGAAATGGGCTCTTTGTTTTATTTGTTTTATCTAAAGTGGCCAGATTCTCATGTAGGGGAAATCTATCCAAGATGTGCTGGAAGAGAAAACGAGGAAGGAAGGTTCTGGAAAGTGAAGGAGAAGACAGAACAGCTCCTACATTTGCTGCCAGGGCATGGTGGACCCAAGAGAGGGTTGGCAAGTAAGACTTGCCCATGGCTGCACAGAGAGGGGGTGGGCCCTGGGAGAAGAGACGATGAACTTGAAGGAAAGCACCAAGGTAGGAAACAGGAGGGCTGTCTGGAAAGTATCCAGCCATGTAACCATTCTCATTATATTGCCAATGGCTGGATTTTTTCTGGACAGCTTTTGTATAATGAACAGTTTCACTCCATATCTTGGGTTTGGTTGAACAAACATAGTTCCCCTTTTTTCTTAGTTGATCAGTAATGGCTGAGGGAAAGCCCTTGGGAGAGCTGTATTAGGAAGGAGCTCGATTCTGGAACTTTGGAGTCCATGAGCACATCGGAGTGCCTCTGTTCCTGAGTTTGCAGGACTTTACCCTGTAAATCTGGTAGGCCAGTGGCAGACCATCCCCCACCCAGTGACATTTGCCTGGTTATTCACTGCAGGAGTGGCTTCTCTACCATGGTAAAACCTTTGGTTCCTTGTCCCCAGCCTGAACGTATGGTATGAGCTTAGTCTTGAAAATATTTAATATTAGCCTCTGTAAATTGAACTAAGGAGATAAACCTTGAGAAAGAGAAGCAGTTGCTTTGTGATGAATTCCGTAATATACTGCAGAGAAATATAGATTCTGTACTGTAAAGATTTGGAATTATCCAGACCATTTCCACGGAAAACGGAGGGTTGGATGGGTAGTCATTGAAAAAGTCCTAAATAGATGGATATTTGGTTTGCTTTCTATGGCTGTCTTCTGGTTTCTGACTTCCACAAGTAAGAGATGTGAGTGAATTAATGCCTGACGTCTGCTCAGTTTATTCATTTGTAGACTGGATGTTATAGCGCTAGGATTATTATTCACAGTGCTATATTACAGTGCTGTGAATGCAGTCTCACTCCTGCCACGGAGTTAACTTATTTGTCCAAAGCAAACTCTCAGAAGCATAATAAAAGGCTGTGCTTCAGTTTACAGACTAGGTCCTGAGGATTTCAGAGAGCATTTGATTACTGCCAGGAGACGCCTACTAAGAATTTCCCAAGTTTTCTCTAGAAAGAAATGCCTCATCATTTAGGGGGATGCCTCATTAGACCCTTTACCCTTTGCTACTTTCATTCATTTTTTTTTCCTTTCTTTCTGGAAAAGTAGCTAAGTGAAGTTTTTCACGTTCCCCCACAGTGTTGCCTACCTGCCCACCAGTGGGGAAGAAGATGAGAGAGATGGGGGAAACTTAAGTGGAAACAAATGTGAAGGTGACCATTTGCTGGTGCCATGGAATGAAATTCCAGGAGGCAGACAGGCAGTCCGTCCAGGGACAGCGGCATCCATGGAAAGCAAGCATGAGCCCCAACATTTGGATAAAGAATTGTCAGAATTTGCTTTTCTGGCTTTTACCCCTCTGCCAGAACTCTGCCCTCCATTTCAAAACACCTACTGTGTGTAACGTGGTGGGGTGATGCAGGTGCTGCAAGGAACCCTGTCTCTACCTAACAGAAGCTTTAGTCTAGTTCAGGGGTTTTTATTTTCTCTTTTTAAAACAGTGTTGTGTGGTCTTCCGACAGAGCAAATCGTTCCGCTAATAAATTCCTGAGACCCTTCAGCACAGAGGTGAGGGTTCTATCACTCACATGTGTCTCCAGCTCTTGACCTGTGTAGCCTTTTGCCACACTGTAGCTGAGCCCCTTCAGATTAATGCCAATTTATCATTATTCCATTTAAATGCTCTTTTTTTTTTTTTTTTGGTCCAAGAGAAAAAGACAAAAAACATCTGCATATCGAGTAATATTAGCTACAGTTGGCGTCTCAAGTGAGAATCAATCTGACAGCCCCATTTATTATATCTGGGTAGGCTTTATTATGGAGACGCTCGCATTTGAACTTTCCCTCTGCAAGATAGGAAAGAGTCTCTGATGTATTCATATCTTGCCTCAACAACATTTTGAAATACAAGGGAGATAGCAGCTACAGATACCATTTCAGTTATAATAAGAGAGGCCAAATGTTAGCCGGATTTAAAACAATAACAACAATCAGGACACTTCGGAGCCTTATTAGTTATTAAGCCATATGGTTCATGTTACAGCTCTGTTCTTTTGTTCCCTGCCTGTGTTGTCAGCGCTCACATGATTGTTGTGATTTGTCGTGTCTCGTGCATCACCCTTTTCAATACATTAGGCTAATAACTCTGGTCCCTTTTAAGAGCGATGTCACGATCCGTTTCCCTTTGGGTAGGGATGGCCATCAAAGTTAAAACGTGTTGTTGTTAAAACAAAGCAAATTACCACTACCTCCGCCAGGACTCCTACCTATTTAGAAATATCCAGTTGAGGCTTAGTAAGAAACACAGAGTAGATAGGGGAAATAGTCAAAGAAGTGATCTAGCCATGTTCATTGTAAGCTCATGAGGACTCGAATTGTTACAAATCAGAGGTGCTCGTGTTGGTGTATATGCTACACATGTACGTCTTAAACATCAGTAATGTTTACTATTTTTCTACATATCTAGTTTTTTGATAAATGAAAAGATGAGTGCTTTCTTCTAACTCCGCTGAATCAGATGCTCTTTGTCACCCTGAATCCTGGGACGCAGCCTGAGAGCCAAGCAAGGGTCATCGTAGGTGTTTTCTTCTTGCCTTCCCTCCTTACTTGTGCTATTTCTTAAGTGAGTCCTAGAACTCAACACCAGGGAACCGGAACTAGAACAGGGCTCCTGTTCAGTGGGCTGGTGGACAGCATGCAATTGTTTATGTAAATCTGTGGAAGTCCGAGATGTTTATTTTTTTCTGTCAGTGTGTCTTAACGTTTCCTGTGTGAGAGGAAAAAAAAAAACTTTAAGCAAACCATTTGCATGTTATAAACTTGATTTTTAAGACATATTAGAGCTTTAAGCCTCATATTTCTGTGTCAATTAAAAATAAAAATGTGTAGAGAACATTTATGAGCATTCTAATACCCACGGGCCTCTGTTAGTTGCAAACTAAGATGATGGGTTTTTTTTCCTGCTCTTTTATGGCTCTCTGCCAGATTTCTCTGGGTCTTCAATCACCTCCCTGAGTTCCCTCTGAGTTACCCAGTCCTGATCACCAGCTCCTTTATTCTTTTGTTTAGACTCTTTCTTTCTCAGGAGCACAGCATTGACCTTTCCCTAATGCACTACTTTTCTTGACTTTTTTTTTTAATTTGAAGACCTTTTGCTTTGTTAATTTAATTTAATTTTTTCATTTAAAATACACCAACCTACAACACAGGCATACGTGTGTGTGCATACACACATATACATACACACACACACAATTTAGGATATCCCTTAGTCTAGACTCACAGGGCTGTTCAACCTTTGGCTTTTCTGGGTCTCATAGGAAGAAGAAGAATTGTCTTGGGCCACATATAACATACACTAACAACAGACGATGAGTTAAAGAAATAAAAAGTCCAAAAAATCTCAGAATGTTTTAAGGAAGTTTATGAATTTGTGGTGGGCCACATTCAAAGTCATTCTGGGCCGCATGAGCCCTAAGGGCCACAGGTTGGACAAGTTTGGTTTAGAGAAATTCAGTACATGTCAAAGATAATCATAACACAGTACGTGATACATATTGGGGGAAAGATCAAAACCAAGTGGTTCGAGGCTGTAAAGGTGGAGAGATACCTGTTTAATGAAGAAAGGCTTCTTTTAGAAAATATAATACTATATTCTTATAATGAAACATAGCATATATTTACAGTGATGTTAATAAGATGACCCAATAAGAAGTATGAAACCTTGTTCTCCCACAGAGATACCCACTTAATAATACGTGGACCAGAATACTTTCATGAGAAGTCTAGACACCATTGAGAAGTTTCAACACTCAGACCAACATAAAACCAGAAAGGATTCCAGTGAAAGGAGTAGGAAAGTTCATTGCATGTTGTACTCTCATCTGTGCTCTTCCTTCTGGCTTAATGTGGTGCAACTGGAGGGAAACCTTCCACCCACAGATTATTTCTTGGGACAGAAACAAAAGAGGGGACCATGCATACAACATTTTGGCTAGTCTGGGGGCTGTCTGAGGGATTGGTATCTGTCTCTTCGATAAGACTGGCAACCTTGTTGGGAAGCTGCAGAAAAGATGTGAATCACACAGCAAACATATCAGAGCTGCAGTTCTGCAGGCAGACGCCAGGAGGAGCAAGAGTTTATGGGCTTCCAAGAAGCAAGGACAACAAGACACTTAGGTAATTTGAGAAACACTAAAAATACATGCACAGACCCAGAGATGATACATCCTCAAAGAAGTCTTGAGAGATCTTAGAATATCTAGTTGGGCTTATTGGTGAAGGCTTCTCTTGCATGAAGCCAGAGCAAATGGTTTGGAAGAGGTAGTTGTTTCTTCAAATGCTTGAATCTCCCAAAAAAGAAAAGTCATGTCACACAAAGATACAGGAAATATGACCAAATCAAAGAAACCAAATAAAACTCCAGAAAATGACCCTAAAGAAGCACAGAACTACAAACTGCCTGACAAAAAAATTTAAATAATTATTGTAAAGATAAATGCTCAATGAGCTAAAAGAGAGCACAAATAAATAACTAAGAGAAATCAGGTAAATGATGCATGAACAAAATGAGAATACCAACAAAGATATAAAATCTATAAAAAAGAGCCAAAAAAATTCTGGAGCTGAAAAATATAATAACTAAGCTAAAAAAATTTTAGCAGTAGGATTCAACAACTGACTTAAATAGACAGAAAGAAGAATCAGGGACGGACCTTGAAGATAAGTCATTTGAAAGAGCTGCTTTTTAAAAAGACAAAGTTGACAAGCCCTTAGCTTGATTAATTTGAAAAGAAGAGAAAACTCAAATAACTAAATCCATAAATGAAAGGAGGGTATTACAACCACTGCCACAGAAATAAAAACGATTGTAAGAGAACACTCTGAACAGTGTATGCCAACAAACTTCACAACCTAGAAGAAATAGATAAATTTCTAGAAACGCATGACTTCATGACTAAATAATGAAAAAATTGAAAATCTGAAGAGGTCAATAACTAGTAAAGAGATTGCATCAGTAATCAAAAATCTGCCAAAAAAAAAAAAAATGCCTAGGACCAGATTGGTACTCTGGAGAGTTCTACCAAATGTGTAAAGAAGAAATAATACCAATTTTTCTCAAATTAATCAAAAGAAATTGAAGAGGAGGAAATATATCCAAGTTCATTCTATCCTAATACCAAAGCCAGACAAAGATACTGTAAGTCAGGGGTGTCCAGCTTTTTGGCTTCTCTGAGCCACATTGGAAGAAGAATTATCTTGAGCTACATATAAATTGTACTAACACCAACAATGGCTGATGAGCTTAAAAAAGAAAAAAAAGAAAAAGAAGTCACCAAAAAAACTCATAATATTTTAAGAAAGTTTACAAGTTTGTGGTGGGCCACACTCAAAGCCATCCTGGGCCACATGTAACCCGTGTGTCATGGGTCGGAGAAGCTTGCTATAAATAAAGAAAACTATAGACTGATATCTCAAATGAGTATTAATAAAAAATCCTCAGTGCAATACCAGCAAACTAAATTATAAAACACATGAAAAGGATTATATATACACCATGACCAGGTGGGATTTACTCTGGATGCAAGGATAGTTCAGCACACAAAAATCAATCAATGTGATACACCACATTAACAGAATAAAAGACAAAAAACACATGGCATCTCAATTGTTGAAGAAAAAGCATTTGACAAATTTCAACACCCTTTTAAGATGAAATACTAATTAACTGGGAATAGAAGGAAACTACCTCAACATAATAAAGGCTGTATATATAAAAGCCCACAGCTAACATCACATAAAATGGTAAAGGCTGAAAGCCTTTCCTATGAGATCAGAGACAAGGTAAGAATGCTTGCTCTTGCAACTTCTATTCAACACAATGTTGGAAGTCATACCCACAGCAATTAAGCAAGAATAATTAAAAGGCGTCAAAATTGGAAATGAAGAAATAATATTACCTCAGTTTGCAGATGACAGGATCTACTATGTAGAAAGCCCTAAAGATGACACAAAAAATAGAACTAATAAATTCAACAAAGTTGCAGGAAATAAAATTCACGTAAAATGTCAGTTGTGATTGTATACACTAACAATGAATTATCTGAAAAATAAATTAAGAAAAACAATCCAATTTACATAGCATCAAAGAACCTCAGAATACTTAGAAATACACCCAGCCAAGGAGGTGAAAAATTTGCACACTGAAAACTGGAAAACATCACTGAAATAACTTAAAGAAGATACAAACAAATAATAAGACATACCGTGTTCATAAATTGGAAGACTTTATATTGTTAAAATATGTTGTTTATATTTTTAATACTATCCAAAGATATCCAAGAATTAATACATCTCTATTAAAATTCCAGTGGTGTTTTATGTTGAAGAAATAAAAAATATCCTAAAATTTACATGAAATCTCAAGGGACTTTGGATAGCAAAACAATATTTTAAAAGAACAAAGTTGGAAAAATCACATCTCCTGATTTGAAATCATATTACAAAGCTACAGTAATCAAACCAATGTGATACTGGCATAAAGATACACATAGACAAATGGAATATAGAGTCCAGAAATAAGCCCTATTGTACATGGTCAAATGACCTTTGAAAAGAGTGCTAAGACCATCACTAGGGAAAAGACAGCCTTTTCAACAAATGGCTCTTGAAAAATAGGATACGCACATATAAAACAAACAAACAATAAAGCTGTATGCTTATCTTATACCATATTAAGAAAAATTAACTCAAAATAAATTATTGACCTAAATATAAGACCACAAACCACAACATTCTTAGAGGAAAAGCTTCATAATGTTGGCTTGGGCAACAATTACTTGGATATAACCCCAAAGCATAGGCAACAAAAGAAAAAGTAGGAAAATAAAATTATATCAAACTTAAAACTTGCGTCAAAGGACGCAATTAACAGAAAAGACAGCCTATGGAAAGGGAGAAAATATTTGCAAACCATCTGTCTGAGCAGGAGTTACTACTATCTAGACTAGAATATACAAAGAACTCCCACACAATACCAATAAAAAATCAAATAACTTGATTAAAAAAAGATAAAGGACTTGATTGGAAATGTCTCCAAAGATAAAATATAAATGGCCAACTAGCATATTAGAAAGGTGCTCAACATCAATAATCATCTGTGCATGTCAAAACCACAGTGAGCTGTCCCTCACACTAATTAAGATGATTACTATAAAAACAAAACAAAACAAAACAGGAAATAAGTGTTTAGATGTGGAGAAGTTGAAACCCCCATTTACTATTGGTGGAATTATAAAATGATGCAACAGTTATGGAAAATAATATGGCAATTCCTCAAAACATAAAAAATAGAATTACCATATACATATCCTTTTTATTATACTTGATCCAATAATCCCAGAATTGGGTATATATCCAGAAAATATGGAAATCAGAGCATCAAAGAGACATTTTCACATTCATGTTTATAACAGCACTATTCAAAATACCAAGAACTGGTAGCCCCACATGTCCACTGATGGCTGAATGCATATTGAAAGTGTGATCTACACATGCAGTTGAATTATTATTCAGCCTGAAAATAGAAGGAAATCTTGTCAGATGCTAAAACATGGATGACTCAGGGGATTATGAGAAGAAAAATAAATCAGTCACAAAAGCACAAACATGGTGTGATTCCACTTATATGAGGTATTTGAAGTAGTCAAAATCATAGCGAATGAAAGTAGAATGGTGGTTACTAAAGGCCGAGCCTTAGGCGAAGGAAAGGGGCCACAGAGGGGTGGTTGTTTAATGGATAGTGAGTTTTAATTCTGCAAGATGAATGAATTCTGGAGATCTGTCTTACAACAGTGTAAATGTACTTGACACTACTAAACCATACACTTAAAAATGGTTAAGAGGGTAAGTTTTAAATTTTGTGTTTTTTTCACAGTAAAAAAATCAATTAAATAACAGTTTTATTATAAAAAATATTTGAAATTATGTCTAAAATTGGACATATTAATTCACTTTTTGGGGAGTGATTCTCTTTTTGGGGGTGGGGGGAACACAGAGGGTCCTTTGAGATTTTGTGCTTGAGGAAAACTAATGTTTCGTTAAATGCAGACACTTCAGTAGGGCATGCTAACTCTAACAGGTCTAAATCCCTACTCCCCTGCTCATCACGCAAACTGTTGGGTAAGCTTCTGTAACTTGCTGTGTCTCAGATTCTCATTTGCAAAATAGAAATGGAAAAGGTAGCACCAAAATTGTTATGAGGATCAAATGAATTGATACTGGCCACATAATGAGCACTCAGTACGTGTTAGCTGTGGTTATGGAGATATGCCTGGCTACTAGGAAGAAGAATTGGTGGTGAAAATTCTGGCTTTGGCATTTGTTTGAAATGAAAGTGAAGAATGGCAAAATGGAAATTGCTAACAGGCCATAGGAGTCCTAGACAATAGGTGTCTTCTGGACTTGAATTGGGCCTAAGTGGCTGTGGGCTGGAGGGCTTCCCAGTGAAGAGTGGGCTCCTTGTTGGCACTCAGGGGCCACCTCTTCCCACTTTTCCATCTCTGTCTCCTACTTCTCCCTCTTGTGGGAACCCCTCCCCTTCAACTGGGCTTTTCCTGTTCCGAGCCCTTGATCAAGTCATTCACTGTCCCCTTAACTGCCTCCTTGCATCTCTGCCTGTTGACATATGTAGCTCCATAAACATCTTCTCCATAAAGCTGTTATGATGTCTCCAGCCAGAAATAACAGTTTGTTCTTCTGCATTTCCATAACACTTCAGCTACACAACTTTCATATTGTGGTCAATTCTGTACACATCTTTTCTCCTTTACTAGAGGTAAAGATAGTTACCACATAGTGACAGGTAATGATCACTTGAGATAGGCTGCTCAATGTCCTTGATTCATGTGTATTTTTCCTGCCATGTGGCATGTGCTCAGTAAAGTTCTACTGAGAAAATGGTTGGTGAATAAGGGAGTGAGAGTGGACCATATCCAAAAAAGGAAGTTTCAGAGCTTTTCTGGGGATAAATTAAGTGACGACATTCATATTAATCTACACCTTACAAATCTCTCTTCTCTGATGAGGAGCACGTTCCTTGTTCTGTTCCTGGTCCCCAACTCTAAGTGTGAATAAGAAATCTTTTCTAAACCATGAAAACTATACAGATGTCCTAAGATTCCAAATCAGTAAATCTGAGGTGGGCTCAGATGTATGTATTTTTTTAAGCTTCGAAGTTGTTTCTAAAGTATGTCCAAGAAAGGTGATTATTGACACTGGCATTTCAAAGAATTTCAGATATCGGCTAAGAGATGTTTCCTGAACAATTCATACATTAGTGATGAAGTTGAGGTTTGGGCAAAATGAGTCAGGATGAGAAACAAGCAGGTATGTGACAATAAGGTAGCCATGGATGGGGGAAGGTCTGGTAAGATGCTGGAGAAGTACTTTGTTTTTCCCAACATACAAATTACATTGAGTTTTCTTTCATCTTTTGTTTATGTTTAGTGTTGTGAGAACCAAGAGTAGCCTTGAGAAGTCAGGAGAGGTCATACACACACACACATACATACTCCTAAGGTAAAAAACCAAATGTGAATCATAGGTCCATATGGACTCAATTGAGTAAGTTGCTCTAGGATAATAAGTCAACAAAAGGTAAGTAAACTAGGCCTGATATAGATAAAGAAAAGAACAGGGAAACTGCGTTTGTAATCTAAAAGGTGAGCATTTTCTAGAAGTTTCATCTTGAATTCACTTTACCCAAGTGAGTAAAGGCTTAAAGGTTGAACTCTGGTTGACAACCTTGGTATATTACACATTAGCTAAAGGGGACCCCACTAGTCACCCAGTGCCCCGTTAGTTAAGAGCTGAACCTGAGTGCAAAGTGCAGGTCACACACCCAAAGGAGAGAGAGAGAAAAATGGCTAAGGGGGCTCAGAAGTCAAGATTTATTTTTTTATTATTTAAGATTTATTTTATTGTTTTTGCTAGAGAGAGACAGAGACGGCAGGGGTGGGGGGGTGGGGGGGTAGGACCTAGAGCAGTCTCCATAGTTGTGCGTCATCAGTTTTCAATGTGGTTTCACTCCACACGGGTAGGCTGGAGCTGTACAGGGTGGGAACTGGGCCGGGGGCCTCCCACATCAGAAGCACTCCCCAGTTCAGCACATGGGTCCACACAGGCCGGGGCCGGGATTCGAGCCTCGGTCCCCGGTGCTGCAAAGTGAGCGCTTAACCCACTGAGCCATCCCGGCTTCCCCAAGATTGGTTTTATTCACAAGATGGTATCCCTAGTCTTGCTTTGTTTTCTTGATAAAATGTGTAATTTTATGCTATTGCAGAGGAGAGAGAACTATGACTTTTATTTCAGTATTATATAGTTTCATCTCCCTTATACTTAACAATAGTTACAAATTAATTTTTCTTCTCTGTGATGTTGATGCATTTCACTGGGTCATCAGAGGACTATAGAATGCACTCCCTCCCCCTACTCTTCTCAGCCTGTGCTACTGGGCACTGCTCCTAGATCCCAGGTCTCTTTTCCCTAGTCCTCCGCTTGGAAGAAGAGAAGAACCAATGGTCAGGAGCGATCTAACATTCTCAGTTTACAACTAAGGAAAATGAGAAAACTGAGGCCCAGAGATGTGAGTGGCATGGCTTCTGTGACAGAAAGGGGTTTCCTGTGAAGTGAACAGTCCAGGTGGCCTGAATAACTGAAATTCCAGGGAACAAAAGGCAGTAATACAGGTTGGAAGAGGAAGACTTAGAATCCCTCCAGTTTATCTTTTGGACATCAAGAATAGTTTAGGAGCAGGGGTGTCCAATCTGTTGGCTTCCTTGGACCACGTTGGAAGAAGAAGAATCATCTTGGGCCACACATAATATACACTAACACCAACGATAGCTGATTAGTTAAGACAAAAAAAACTCAAAGAAATCTGGAGAAAGCTGGGATGGCTCTGTGGGTTAAGTGCTCGCTTTGAAGCCCTGGGGACCGAGGATCAAATCCTGGCCCTGGCCCATGCGGACCCACATGCTGAACTGGGGTGTGCCCCTAGTTCAGCCCACCTGTGGAGTGAAACTATATGGAAAACTAATGTCAACTATGGAGACTGCTCTGTGTCCCGCCCCCCCCTTCTCTCTGTCTCTCTCTGTCTCTGTTTCTCTCTGTCAAAAAACAATAAAATAAATCTAAAAAAAAAAAAAAAGAAGAAATCTGGTAATGTTTTAAGAAAGTTTACAAACTCGTGTGGGGTCCCATTGAAGGCCGTCCTGGGCTGCATGTGGCCCGCGGGTTGGAGAAGCTTGGTTTAGGGCCGGTTTAGGGCCAGTTTAGTAAGTCATTCTGTATCTGAATAAAACAGACTCAGGAATGCCACCAGCTCACACTCAACAAATGCTAAAACTCTCAAAAAGAGAGTGAGCAGCACATGCTCACCTGTAGCCACCAAGGACACAAGCTTGAGCTAGAGAACCCTGGGAACATCTGAACTGGATGGGACTCAGAAGCCATTTCATCTCATTCCCTTATGTTGCAGGTCAGGGAACTCAATCCAAGAGACCACAGAGCTAATGCAGACAAGGCTCAAAGCTCTGCCCTGATACTCTCCCCCCAGCTGATGCCATATTTGGCTTTGAGGAGCATCATCAGATTATGTTTCAGAAGTTGATTTATCTATTCGATTCTGCTTAATATGGTCTGGCATTAGAATTTCTTCGTGTTTCTGAACACCAATGTACACAGTAGCATTACTCACAATAGCCATAAGGTAGAAATTACCGTATTTTCCGGCGTATAAGACGACCCCCTAATTTTACAGTTAAAACATAGGTTTAGGCCTATATTCGCTGTATAAGACTACCCCCCACTTCCGAGGGTGTAGTCTTATACAGCGAATATAGGCCTAAACCTATGTTTTAACTGTAAAATTAGGGGGTCGTCTTATATGTCCAGTCGTCTTATACGCTGGAAAATACGGCACTCAAATTTCTATCAACAGATACATAGATAAACAAAATGTAGTGTTTACATACAATAGGGTATTATTTAGCGTTAAAAAGGAATGAGATTCGGCTACATGCTATATAGTATGGATGAACCTGGAAAACATACTAAACAGACATAAAAGACATAAAAGACTAAAACAGACATAAAAATACAAATATGTGATTCCACTTATATGAGGTATCCCAAACAGGCAAACTTAAAAAAAAAAAAAAAGATTTATTTTATTGTTTTTGAGATAGACAGAGAGAATGGGGAGGGCCCAGAGCAGTATCTCCATAGATGCATCTCCATAGATGCACGTCATTAGTTTTCTACAGTTTCATTCCACAGGTAGTGGCAGGGCTGTGCAGGGCAGGACCTGGGCCAGGGGCCTCCCTCATGGATCATACCCCAGTTCAGCATATGCGTCTGCTATGGGTCTGCACAGGCCAGGACTGGGATTCGATCCTCAGACCCCAGGGCTGCAAGACAAGCACTCAACCTGCTGAGCCATCTAGGCTTCCCTAAAAGAGTCAAACTTACAGTGACAGAAAGTAGAATAGAAATTTCCAGGGGCTGTGTGAGGAGAGTGGGGGATTATTGTTTAATGGACCCACAGTTTCTGTTTGGGGTGATACAAAAGTTGGCTGGTGATGATGATTATACAACATTGTGAATGTACTAATGGCACTGAAATACATGCTTAATAGTTAAAATGGTAAATTATATGTTATGAATATTTTATCACAATACAAAAAGGAAAAAATTATTTTATTGATTACAAACCAGCTGAGGTTCTACCAAGAGGGGTTTGGAAAGGTCGAGTAGGGAGCTAGTCAGAGCTGAATGTCATGTCATTTCATGTCATGTCATGTAAATTTTCTCTATCCCAAAGATCACACAATGAACCAAAATGTCCTGAACTTCTACTCTGGCCTTCTGTATATACACAAAAGAGGGGTGTCATGGACAGACGGACAAAGAACAGGCTGTATGCACAGCCAGATGCCTGAGTTCAAGTCCTTAATTCATTGCAGACTAGCTACTTGACTCTTGTGTGAGTTATATTTCCTCTCTGGGTTTACCTTTCTCATCTATAAAACTTAGATTATGTTAGAACATACCACATAATTTGGTATAAACATGAAATGAGCTAGCATTGTAAAGCATTTGGAATAGTGTAGTCAGTGTGAGCTGTTACCATTATTTTGATCACACACTAGAAGGGATGTGGAGATTCAAGCAGTCCCTGTCTGCTCTCGGGGAACTTAGTTCTTATTGGGGAAAATCAGACCAAGACTGAGAAACAATTAACAAACACCATAAAATAGAAGTTAATTAGCTGGAGTGACAGTAAAAAGCATCACACAGCACTTTGCACTTCATAGTGTTTCTCCATGTACACGGTTTAGTTTGAGCCTCACAACATCTCCACTGTTTTTACATATAAGAAGGCAGAGACTTGGAGTCATTGCCTTGACCAGGGATGAACAGCTTGTAATGGAGACAAAAAATAAGAATCTTAAGAACTCAGAGAAAGGAGAAACAAATGTGGTCTAAATTCATCAAGGAAGGCTTTGTGAAACAGTTACTTGAAAATACCTTAAATTAGAAGGAGAGTGAGAACATCTCGGGCTGGCACATGAATTGTAATGTGAACAGTTTCTTTCTTTCTTTCTTTCTCTCTTTCTCTCTCTCTCTCTCTCTCTCTCTCTCTCTCTCTCTCTCTCTCTCTCTCTCTCTCTCTCTCTCTCTCTCTCTTTCTTTCTTTCTGAATTGTGCAGTGCACAACCTGTGGAAACATACCGGGCAGCCCTACCTGCAAGGGGAACCACACTAGCAGGAATGAGCCTGTTGTCTTTGCAGTACAAGAAGCAGTCCACATTTGAATGCAGTAGAAGAAACACTTGGTGGAGTAGGAAGTCCTGTGTGGTAACAATTGGATTGTTTAATGAGTTTGTTGTTAGATGCTGAGAATTCCTACAGTGGATGGAGGTCCAGGAATGGGAGACCTATGATCTCACTTTTGACTTTCCCCCAAGTTAACTGTGTGACCCTGGATAAGTCATCCCAACTCACTGGACTTCAATTGTCCCATCTGCAGATGGAAAGGAGTTGAGCTGGGTGGCTCTAACATTCTGCTTTTATGCCTAGTAAGAAACCAAAAGTATTTTGTCACATGACTCCTTGCTCCCCTTACTGACAGGCTGAATGGGGGGAGGGTAGAAAGGGCTCTTTTCTTTTACTGTAAATCCATCCACTCATTAACAGGAGTGCAGGCTCTGAAAAGCACTCGTTTCTGGAGTATAATAGAGGAGTTAGCATTAAACACAAGGTCCTTCTGTAATTTTATTTATAAAGAAAAAACAAAACAGTATGGGGTAGACTTAAGTTTTCTCCTGTAGTACTCAGCCACTCTCCTCTCATTCCCCTACATGGGGTCTGCAGACCCTAATACTTTGTATCTCTTGTCCAATCCTTTCCTTCAGAGCTCAGAGTTTTCTACTGACATTTCCTGTCCTCCCTTTGGAATCTGAAATGATAGGAATTCATCCATGCTTATCCTGTAGCCCTTACACCATTTGACAGCCCAAGCGAGGTGCAAAACAAGGTATCTTTGAATTGGATTCAATCAGCTATGTAAAGAGCAGAAATGGGTTTCGTCATTTTACATTCGAGAAACCAAGGCAAAGAATGGAAGAATGGCTTATGTGATGTACAAAAATGAAGGTCAGGTACGCTGACAGAGGCAAAGCTTTACATTTTGCAGCCCTCGCTATCAACCAGGTGACCACGGTGAGAGTGAGTGGCTTTTGCGGGGAGCGAGGCTTGCGCTTTGCCAAGGTCATGAGATGGGTTTGGGAGCCAAGTCCAAGGGCGGCAGTTTACTCTCGATGTGTCATCAGCATTTACCACCACTTGTCTACAATGAGAAACATTGAACCATTTTCCACATTTCCTCTAAATGAATGGGACTCCACAGGAAAACTCAAACGGGGGGTGTTTGAGAAATTGGTAGCAGAGGAATTCTACTACGAGGAGAATGAGCCAGTTCGTTGTGTTTGCTTATTAATAGGTTCTGTGTCACCAGCTCCAGAGGGACCAACCTCTCAAATAGCTGGCAGGGGGAAAAGCATTCAAGGGCTCCACTGGACGGAAATAGGGAATAACGGAAAGGGAAAGGAAGGGAAATAACTGGAGTAAAAATTGGAGGGCTTGTCCTCTGGCATGAAAGCAGGCTGCTGCTCATTTGACCGGCTACTGTGGCTGGTTTAGCTACGTTGCGGAGAAAGTTGGGGCCTCCTGGTTTCTTATGCGTCACCGTTGCAATTTATACGTAGTGTATATTGCATCTCATTCTTTGAGATAAAGCTGCATTTAAAATGTAGCAGATTTCAAAAGACAAACTGCTATGGCTGGGGCGCGTGTATAAATAACCTGGTGAGAGAGGTTGTCGACACTGATTGTGGATTAATAAATATGTGGGAAGAACGTGTTTGTGAGGTGTTACCTACATACAATTTATAGCAATGTCACCTTCCTCCAGGAACATTCCTTTGGTCATCTGGTCAAAGAATGTTTATTTCTATTCGAGCCAGGCCCTGTGCTGTGCTGGGGGTATGAAGCCCATTGAGTTGTGTGTCCTATTTGCAAAGAGGAGGGTGGGAAAGAGAGAAAAGAAGTAGACAATCACCACTTGAAGTGAGGCAGCGCCAGGGTGGAGGTTAGATGGGGTCTTAAGGAAGGCCTGCTTATTCCAGGCTGGGTAGGATGCAGAGGGCAGGGGACGGCAAAAATTCCCTGCAGAACGAGGCTTCTGGGAATTAATAGTTAGTTGGCAAGTTTTTCTTACCTAATAAAAGCTCTGAATTTTAAATGCTCTGGGACCCAGTGACATTGTTGGCAAATTCTTTTTTAAGACTTATTTTATTGTTTTGAGAGAAGGTGAGAGAGAGAGAGAGAAGGGAGGGCCCAAAGCAGGCTCCATAGTTGTACATCATTAGTTTTGACACAGTTTCATTCCACACAGGTGGATGTGGGGCCGCATGGGGCGGGAACCCAACTGGGAGCCTCCCACATGGGAGGCATGTGGGTTTTACACTGTCCAGACCGGGATTTGATCCCTGGACCTCACAGCTGCAAGGAGTAGCTCAACTCAACCTGTTGAGCTATTCTGGCATCCCATCGACAAATTCTTTTGTGTTATATGCATCTGCCTTTCTTTAGGTTAGAGGATAAGTAACTTTCCTCAGGTTCGTGGAGCCCTAAGGCCTTCTCTTTCTCCAGTTAATTTAGATGAAATGCACAGTACTTTTGAGTATTATGTCTAACTAGTAGACATCCTATTTCCCCATGAGTAGATATGTATTTGTGTGTATTTAAGAGTATTTGCACACGTTTATGTGGAAACTTAGCAAGCATTGGTGTTGTTAAATCTTCGTGCACACACATGAGTATTATGCTAAAGTCTCAGAGGAGTAACTGCTTTTTTATCAAAGAATGTGACTCTTCTAAAAACTTTTGCTACGTATTGTCAAAATCCTCCCTTCAAACTTGTGTAGGCATACACATTTTCCTGACCTCTTACCAATCCTATTTTTATTGCCTTTTAATGAATAAAAATTTTAAAATTAAATGGTACAAGAGAAAGACACTTATGAATGGATTTGCCACATTTAGTAGGTATTAACAATTTACTGTTGTGTTTCCTAACATTTAATGAAGAAATAAAGTGTGACAGACACAACGGAAGCCCACACACCCCCATTTCTGCTACCCATTCATCTCCTTTCCTCTCCCACTATATATTTTATTATTAAATTTATTGGGATAACGTTGGGTAATAACATTATACAAATTTCAAGTGTACGACCTTATAGTTCAATATCTGCATACTCTATTGTGTGCTCACCACCCAAAGTTTAGTTTTCTTCTATTCCATATATTAGACCCCCTTTACCCACTTTGCCTTCTGCCTACCATCTTTCCCCTCTGGTAGCCACCATTCTGTTGTCTGTATCTATGAGATATATACAGTACAATAGTACTTAGCCATAAAAAATATGAAATACTGCCATTTGAGACAACATGGATGGATCTTGAGAGTATTATACTAAGTGAAATAAGTCAGACCAAAAAAAGGACAGAAACTGTATGACTTTACTCATATGTGGAATATAAAACAAAAAGTGACAAATGAACTAGCAAAAGCAGTCTCCCAATAATTTTTAAGTGGGCGTTTTTAAACTTTAACTACCCACAGATATTTCCAACATTATAGGATAATAATATTCATACCTTAAAAAGACATATTAATAGTATCACACTGAATATAATAGTTGTAATTTTCTTTTAAAATTTTATTTACGTATATCCTTTGTGCTTCTTCACTTCTTTCCCTTCCTTTCCCACCATCCCTGGACAATTTTGTTACTCTCCACTTTACCTCTACCGGTTTAGAAATTGCCTTTACTTGTTTAGATAATCTATTCTTTTAAGGTTACACTTAAAATATTTTAAATAGCTTTATTGAGATATAATTCACTTGCTATACAATTCACCCATTTAATGTGTACAATTCAATGATTTTTAATATATTCACAGAGTGATGCAATCATCAGCATAATCTATGCTTATGACATTTTTATCACCCCAAAGAGTAACCCTATACCCATTATGAGTCATATTATCGGTCATTTCCCCTCCCCTCTGCCCTTGCCAACAACTAATCTATTTTCAGCCTCTAAGGATTTGTCCATTCTGGGTATTTCACATAAATGGAATTGTACAATATGGGATCTTTTGTAGTTGGCTTCTTTCATTTTACATAATGTTTTTAAGGTTCATCCACATGTACTGTGCATCAATACTTCATTCCTTTTGATGGCTGAATAATAATCCATTGTATTCATTGGCCATATTTATTTATCCATTTATCAGTTGGTGAATGTTTGGGTTGTTTCCACTTTTGATGATTATGAATAATGGTGCTGAACATTCACGCACAAGTTTTTGTGTGGACATATGTTTTCAATTTCTCTGGGTATATATGCCTAGGAATGAAATTACTGGGTCATGTGGTAAGTCAATGTTTAAAATTTTTAGGGGAACTGCCAAGCTATTTTCCAGAGTGATTGCACCATTTTACATTTGCACTGGCAGTGTATGAGGGTTCCTATTTCTCCACATCCTCCCTAAACACTTTCCATGATGTTTTTTTTTTCTTTTAAATAACCACCCTTTTAAGTGTGAAGTAGTATCTCATTGTAGTTTTAATTTGTATCTCCCTAATGGTTAATGATAATGAGCTTCTTTTCATGTACCTTTCAGTCATTCCTATATATTTATTTTGAGAAATATTAGGTTCTTTGTCCATCATTAAACTGGGTTTCTTATCTTTTTATTACTGAGTTGTTAAGAGTTCATTTATATTCTGCTACAAGTCATATATACTCATATATGTATGTATACATATATATATGTATGCATATATTTGTATGTGTATATATATGTGTATATATGTATGTGTATATATGTATGTATGTGTGTGTATATATATATATACACACACAAGTATGTATATATGTATATGGTATATATTCTTGCTAACAGATAATATAATTTTCAAAAATTTTCCTACTCTGTGGAGTGCCTTTTACTTTTTTGATAGTATAATTTGTAGCACCAAAGTTTTTAATTTTGGTGAAATTCAATTTTGCTAGTTTTTGTTTGTTTGTGTGTGTGTATACTTGTTTTGCCACTTGTGCTTTAGGTATGGTGTCTAAAAATACTTTGCCTAACCCAAGTTCAAAAAACATATACTTCTGTGTTTTCTTCTAAGATTTCTATGGTTTTTATACTTACTTTTAGACCTGCCATATCAATTTAAATTAATTTTTGTGTATGGTCTAAGGAAGAGGTTCAGACTCATGCTTTTTCATGGGGATATTCAGTTGTACTGAAATTTATAACATGAGTATTTCATGGAAGGACATTTTAGGTTTAGCATTACACCCTTATGCTCCTTCAGAACAATCAGGACTCATAGGCAGCTCTCTCTCCAATTGTTCATCCCTCTTCCATGTCATTACACCTGGTATTCTATTCTACCTTGTATTTAAAGCTCCCAGAATTCCTACCATGGAATACTTGCTTAGTGTCTTTGCTCACCATTTGCTTTTGCTTCCCACTCCTTCTTCCTTGGGTCTTCTTTCTATTTAACTGCAGTGTGTCCATTAATTGCTGTTACAGCCCAGATGAGGGTCTTTGTCTCAAAAAGCCAGCAGTTGGCCCTTATTCAATATGCAGGTTTAATTCCATGTCTCACTTTGAGGTCATCTCATGGTCTTTTGGCTTCTAACGTTGCTGTTTAAAATTGAACAAGAAACCTGTTTTTGTTTTTTCTTTTCTTTTTCTTTTTTTAAAGATTTCTTTTTATTATTTTTTGACACAGAGAAAGACAGACAGAGAGAGACAGAGAGAAGGGGGAAGGCCCAGAGCAGTCTCCATAGTTGACAGCAGTAGTTTTCCATATAGTTTCACTCCACAGGTGGGCGCGGGGCTGCGCAGGGCAGGAACTGGGCCAGGAGCCTTCCTCATAGACCTAGACGAGAACTGAACTGGGGGCACACCCCACCTCAGCATGTGGGTCAGCATGGGTCAGGGCCGGGATTCGATTCTCAGTCTCCGGGGCTGCAAAGTGAGCGATTAACCCGCTGAGCCATCCCAGCTTCCCCATTTTTTCTTTTCTTTTAGATTGCTTTTACGAATTTTCTTTTCTCTTTTTATTTATTTAATTATTTTTACTTTTCACTTTCATAATAAAATGTTTCATTTGTCCTGCTTAGGACTCACTGTTTTTTGAAAGTAGCTATTAGTAGAAAACTTCCCCAAGTTCTTACTACCACATCTACCCACTCACCTTTATCTCTATCCATAGCACTACCTTCTCTCTTTTTAATTGAAATAATTCTAACATATAAACATTGCGCAAATTTGAGCTATACAACATGTTTATTAGATACATTTATATGTTACAATATTATTGCCATTGTAGCATTTGTTGTCACCTCTATCATGTCACATAATTATTTCTTTTTTGAAGTGAAATAATTAAAATCTAGTCTGTTAGCAAGTTTGATTTCCACAATACATTATTGTTGTCTATAATTACTATACTAAGTATTAGATCTCCAGGACTTATTTATCTACTAGTTGTAAGTTTGTACCCTTAAACGGATCTCCCCATTTTCCCTAGCCCTCCCAGCTCCTTGAAACCACCATTTTACTCTCCGTTTTTATGAGTTTGGCTTTTTTAGCTTCCGCATATTAGTGAGATCATACAATATTTCTCTTTCTTTGTCTGACTTATCTCATTTTTTATAATGCACTAAAGGTCCATCCACGTTGTTGCAAATGGCAGGATTACCTTCTTTCTCATGATTGAATAATATTCCATTGAATATATATACCATATTTTCCGGCGTATAAGACGACCGGGCGTACAAGACAACCCCCTAATTTTACAGTTAAAACATAGGTTTAGGCCTATATTCGCTGTATAAGACGACCCCCCACTTCCGAGGCTGTAGTCTTATACAGCGAATATAGGCCTAAACCTATGTTTTTTTTTTGTTTTTATTTTTTGTTTTTTTTTTTGGTCTAACAATTTTATTATTATTTTTTTTTAATTTATTGTTAAATTTG
>PVKE010006377.1:0-54627 GCA_004027555.1 Craseonycteris thonglongyai | reverse complement strand
GACGTGAAAGAAATTTGCAAATATGTAAAATAACATCACTCTCCCCACCAAATACTTTTCGTTTTGAATGATATAATTATTCTTCGTAAAAGTGTTATTTGTGTTGTATGTAGCTTATGATTGTCATTTATTATTTTATTTTATTTTATTTATTTATTTTTATTTTTGACAGAGAGAGAGAGATACAGAGACAGAGACACAGAGAGAACTGAACTGGGGGAGCTCCCAGTTCAGCATATGGGTCCGCACGGGCCGGGGCTGGGATTCGAATCCCGGTTCCTGGCGCTGCAAAGTGAGCGCTTAACCCACTGAGCCATCCCGGCTTCCCCCCATTTACTATTTTAATTTGCAAATTTTTAATGTTTTAAAAATTTCTCAGCTTTAATTTCTATATGGTAAATATTGAGAAATACAACCCATATCAACAAAAGCTCTTTGGGATTCTCAAGAATAATAATAATTGTTATTATTTTAAAGATTTATTTTTATTGTTTTTGACAGAGAGAGAGAGACAGACAGAGACAGAGAGAAGGGGGAGGGCCCAGAACAGTCTCCATAGTTGCACATCATTGGC
Source organism: Craseonycteris thonglongyai (assembly GCA_004027555.1). Lineage (NCBI taxonomy): Eukaryota > Metazoa > Chordata > Mammalia > Chiroptera > Craseonycteridae > Craseonycteris > Craseonycteris thonglongyai. Next base: position 54,053 of record PVKE010006377.1, on the reverse strand, counting down.
TTTTCCGCATAGTTTCATTCCACAGGTGGGCACGGGGGTGCGCAGAGCAGGAACTGGGCTGGGGTCTCGCCCTAGTGAGAACTGAACTGGGGGCACTACCTTGTTCAGCATATGGGTCCACATGGGCCGGGGCCGGGTTTCGGTCCTCGGTCCCTGGGGCTGCAAAGTGAGCGCTTAACCCACTGAGCCATCCGGCTTTCCCTCAGTAATTATTAAGAGTATAAAGTGATCTTGAACCCAAAGACTTTAACTACTGACTTATAGAGCTGAACCTTAAGTGGGATGTTTCTATCCTCCTGGCTTTCTCCTCATGATTCTCAACTGGATCTTTTCCTCCAGCTGGGCTATGGTCCTCCAGTCCTGATATCCAGACCTGGTTCATGATGAGCTTGTGTCATTTTCTCCCTAATCCTACTAGCTTTGTGACTTGGCAACTTTTTTTTTTTTTTTTAATCCTGCAGCTCACAGTTTCCTCCTCTGCAAAATGAGGATCATAATAGGATCAGCTTCATAGGGTTGTTGTGAGGATTAAGCAAATTTATGCGAAGCGTTTAGAGTAGTACCTGAGAATGGCGAGCATTCACTCTTGTCATCATCTTGCTATGGTTACCTTCTCTGCCTCCTTCTATCTTTGGAAATGCCATTTCTCCATGTGGCTCATACCCTCCTCTCCCATCACCACAAACTCTGGAATAAATGGTGCCTCTTGGTTTTGCTCCCTTCTTTCCAATTACTTGAAATCTTTTTATTTTACCTTCCATACTACTTCTAAAGTTCCTTTTAAACCAATCTTTTTCTTAGGCATGTTCTACTTAGCACAGGACTGGGAAAACAGTAGACACTTAACAAATACTGAGTTGTTAATACGGGAACAATAATAGTGTCTTATATACTTATTTCATGGGTGTGTTTTGATAATAAATGTGAGGAAATTTAATTTCCTTTAAACAAACAACAAACAAAAGCCAAAATAGGCCCTTTTCTTTGTATCCTAGTATGTCCTAGGGCCATGTTAAGGAATCTTTTCAGCAACCAATTATTGTTAAATTGATGGCACTATTTATGTTTTCCTTTACTACTCTGAATTCCTTTGGCATATTGAATTTTTCATACCTAACAATGATGTTCTGTCAAATAAGCATTTGGGGAAATAGCAAAACTTAAGCTTTATAGGACATGTGACAATAACACTTTCTGTTGACCTTGTTAAATATGTTCTCATTTAAGATTTGCATTATCAAGTTTCTGCCCATAATATTCTCAGGAGGGAAAGGATTAATCCAATGAAATTCTAAACAAACAAGACTTCACTGGCATTTTTTTATTTTATTTTTTATTTTATTGTTTTTGACAAAGCCAGAGAGAGAGAGACAGAGACAGAGACAGAGAGGAGACAGAGAGAAGGAGGAGAGCCCAGAGTAGTCTCCATAGTTATAAGTATCAGTTTTCAACATGGTTTCATTCCACACAGGTGGGCCGGGGCCAGGCAGGGCGGGATCTGGGCTGGGGGCAAGCCCCCTGGAGCCAGGCACTGAACCAAGGGGTGAGAACCAAACTGGGGACCTCCCACATGGGAAGCACACCCCAGTTCAGCATATGGGTCCACACAGGCCAGGGCCAAGGTTCGATCCTCAGACCCTGAGGCTGCAAAGCGAGCACTTAACCAACTGAGCCATCCCGGCTTCCCCCACTGGCATTTTTTAAAGCATTTCTACAACACTATTATAAGTACTTTAAACCTAATTTTTTTCAGATATGGTAATTATTAAATTTTAGCCAAAACTCCATTGTTTTTCAATATTGAGCCTAAGAAATCTTGAATAAAATAAATGTAGAAGTTATGCTTACACCAAACACAATGCTGTAGGTATCATGGTTGAATTGATCACAGTGATACTATACTCAACAGAGAAAGAATATTAATGCATTTAAGAAACATTTATTGAGCATCTATTATGTACCCATCCCTGGTAATATATAGGGGGATTCAATTCTAGTAGTAGGAAATGGAGAAGAAATGAAAATTGAATAAATGAGATAATTTTACATAGTGATAAATGCAATGATAGCAATAACATACATGACAGCATAGTGAGTGACTGAAAGCTAGGGGTGCTATTTTGATAGAATGAGCAGAATTTATAGCTTGTCATTTCAGAGATGTTCAAAATATTAATGTCTCATGAAAATATCTAATGGGAGTTATCTTTATAAAGAGCAATTTTATTGTCTTTTTTTATACTTTTCTGTATTTTCCTAATTTTTACTTGAATATATACTACTTTCATAATCAAAGAAATATTATATACATAAAATTTACTCTGATAACAAATAAATTCAGATTGTATTGACCCTGCAAATAAAAATATAATAGGGGTCTAAAATTCTAATGGGAAACTAAACTATTTGAGATTTTTTTATATTAATGATCTAGCTGCCTATTAAATAAGTTATTATTTGTAAAGCATTTAGAAGAGTGCTTAGCACTTAGTGCTAGGTGTTTGCTAAATTAATAAATTGATATGTTAAAGTGATTTTTAATTCAGTTTAGCAAACAACTTTGGGAAAAACTATCATGTACAATCTGTGTTGTAGACACTGTGGAGTATAAAATGATCAGTATGACTGGTATGAAATTCAAATTGAGCGTCCTGTGTATTTCTCTCTTTCTCCCTACCTCTTCCCCTTCTTTCTGCCCTCCCACCCCCACTTCCTTTCCCTTCCTTTCCATTTCTCTTCCTTCCCTTTCTCTTCCCTCAATACCTTTCAACCCAAGAGATCCAGCAACCCTCCCTTCAAGAAATTTGAAGGGGAAGCTGGGATGGCTCAGTGTGTTAGGTGCTCACCTTGCAGCCCCAGGGACTGAGGATCGAATCCCGGCCCCGGCCGTGCTGACCCATATGCTGAACTGGGGAGTGCCCCCAGTTCAGTTCTCACTGGGGCGAGACCCCGGCCCAGCTCTTGCCCTGTGCAGCCCTGTGCCCACCTGTGGAATGAAACTATGTGGAAAAACCAATGATGTGCAACTATGGAGACTGTTCTGGGCCCTCCCCCTTTTCTCTATCTCTGTCTCTGTATCTCTCTCTGTGTCAAAAACAATAAATACATCTTTAAAAAAAAAGAAAAGAAATTTGGAAATCCACTAGGATAGAAAACCACTCACACAGCTATTAATCTATGATACCAGTGTCCCCCCACCCCCCCCCACACACTTTTTTTTTGCAGCAAAAACTATCTGAACTGTATGTTCTGGTCAAGAAATGAGGAGTTGATTTTTTTTTTTAGTTCCAACCAAATTTGCTACTGAGCTGCTTCCTCTTATTGGTGAGAAATCTAAATGTTTATCCTTTACGGATGTTTATTGCAGTCCATATGCCGGCTCTGTAATAAACCTGTGGTTTTTTTGTGTGGGTGAAATATGGTAAGTTCTCACAACATCCCCCAAGATGAGATGCTTTCAACCCAGGCGTGGTGGATTGTTTGCAAACACAGTGAGGTCCTTGATGTTTCTGGAAACCATCATCCACACTTCATGTTGCTTTATGTTGTCATGTAGAAACAACCAACACAAACTTTGTGCCAGAAGACACTAGGTAGAGACATTAAATAAAATACATGCATTCAGCCCCTTACTTTGTTAAGGTATTTCCCATAGGAGAGCGTGGAATTAATGGATTTCCATCTGCGGATGCAGCAGCTGTTGACAGCTGTGAGCCAGTTGGAAGGGTTTTTGAGGACAACCTTAGAACCTTTTGCCTGGAGATCTTATCTATTAGGCGAAGGAAAGAAATTTTGATAACATAAGAAGGTGTTTTCCTGTTCTCACTTCTTGTCAACCCTTAGCACAATAAATGTTGGCTTCTAAAAAGCCCATCTTGAAGGTACTTTTGGAAGGAAAAATATCACAGGACACTTTAATCTGACATATACAGGCACCTCCTCATTTGTCCTATCTTTGCTCAGTCAGCACTTGCTTAACATAGATCTAAACAGGAACTCTCCAACTTATAAATGTGCTTGGTTCTAGAAATAGACCTTTAGGTTGATTGTGTGGATCTGAGAATATAGTTTCTCTGGGGGAAAATGTTATAAATGGTTGTCAGCTTTCTGGCAGTCCCCAAAGCCAATTTAACTTAATGTTCCTAAACCATTACCTTAAATATAACAGCCTAAAGAAGAAGGAAAGTCCATGTGAGCATGTGTACTAGTTTGAACACGGACTGTTCAGTTCTGGGAGGACTCCTAGTAGACTGAACGTGGCTTCCTCGAGGTGCCTTTTGAATTTTAAACCATTGGAAATGTTATCTATTCCAAATTTTTTAATCAAAAAAGTTAAAGTCGATTTATAATTGATAATAATTTTATCCGTCTGGACTCTGATCTCAGGAACAGGGAGTGAAATGAGAAGAAGAAGGAAGAGAATTTCACCTTCCCTCTTGATTCATAACTGTGAAGAAACGTTTTCTCTTTCTTTTTTTTATTTTTTATTTTATGTTTTTTTATTGTTAAATTTATTGGGGTGACATTGATTGATACAAATTACATGGTTTCCAGTTGTACAATTCTACATTACATTGTCTATACATTGCATTATGTGCTCAGCACCCAGAATCAGCTCACTTTCCATCACCGTATGTTTGATTCCCCCTTTTTCTCTCTCTCACACCTCTCTTCTGCCTCCTGGTGTCCCTGAGCCCGGGCCTCATGTGTGCTCAGAGCTATTCTAACCTTTCTCTCTGCTCCTTGTGCCACCGTGAATTTTTAAGAATGTTTCCGCTGGCCTTCAAAGGTCTTCAGTTACATTACTTATTTTGACTCCTCCCCATGTCCTGCCAAACTGCATCTTCACCCTTACAACTGCTCTGTGCTCGATATTGGGAGGAAAGCAACTGTATCAAACTACTTTACAGTAGAATATAAATGATTGGAAATATCATAATTTCCAATGAATTATTTGCATATTGATTCTTCAAAGAAAATCATGGGGTTAAGCATGCCTGGGCCTGTGGACTGTACCCGGGTCAGCGCCTCCTCTAAGCTTGTTTTCTTCCACTCCTGAACAGGCAGCTTCCCTATAAGCTCTGGGTTTCCCCAGGGCGTCTGGTGGCAGTGCTGCAGGACCCCGTGGGGAGGCTTCAGTACAGCATGCTATTTGCAATGCTACCTCTTTGAGTGGCCTGCATGGTCAGGTTGAGGGGGAGACCAGTGCTTAGTCCTTGGGTCAGAGTTTGAGCAAAGCACTCCTCCTGAGATGTCTAGGAGTAGATAGAGCCAGAGAGGCTGAGAAGGCCAGAGTCCTTGGATTGAACTAAGGACAAGCTAGGAAAGCTTCAGTCAGTTGTCCACTCTGAAGGACAAGAGAGCTGAGATGGGAAATACAGTCAAGCGTCAGGATCCTGGTAGAACTGGAATGGGTGAGACTGATGAAAAGAGGGTCTTGGGAACAGCCACAAACCATGCTTGATGGTTCCTGGCCTCCCTGTATGGCCACCAGCAGGGTGATCCCTGGACAAAGTGACTCAAAAGGGCAGGGCTGGGAGAACAATGTGTACAAACAAGCATTGTTCCTTGTCTGCAGCTATGGCCTTGACCGCCTGATATTTTTTGTTCTGAATAAACGATGGGAAAATTGTTGGTGTGCATTCAGGATATTGCCTTATAATACTGTGCTTTAAGATGTCACAAACTAGCATCTGTGGTTTGTCCAAAATTATTGTCTCCTATGACCTCATAGCAAAAAACGACATCCTTTGAAGTTATTTTTTTTAACAGCTTTCTTACTGACAGCACTAGTGCTAATCATCACTCAAACCTGAAGGCAATGATGTTTGGCCTCTGTGGGCTGAACCCATCCAGATCCACTGGTACGTTAGGGCACCTGGAGTGGACAAGACCCCGAATGCTCCAGGAGGCCTGAGCTGTGGTCCCCTTTCTCTACCCAGTATGAGACAAGCCCAGCCCTCTGGCTCCTCTAGTCCAGCTCAGTTCCCCTGTACCCCTGGCACCCAACAGAGCCCTAATTGCAGCCCTCTCTCCGAGGACCGGACAGTTCCCTGTCCTTAGAGCTTGCCCTGGTTTCCAGACGCTTGTACCTAGTTCTAGGAATGATTCGTCCACCAATGAGCTAGATGTTCATGTCCACCCAGCAATCTCAACACTGCATTTTAATCTAGTAGCTGAACTAGTTCTTATACATGTATAAATGTTATTTGGGATAAGTAACGTGAATTACTGCCAGGTCCTGTCTTCTCGACTGCTTCCTCTGCTCCGTTACCCCACCTCGCAGCTCACTGTGGGTTCCATTAGTGTCCTCCGCTTCTGCTAGTAGCAGCACAGGATTCTCCCAGCATGCCCTTGGCCAGGGCCTTTCATCACCCTGGAGTAGCAGCTTCTGGCAGAGTTCCTGCCTTAACTCTTTGGCAGCCAACACCTCTGTTAATGAAACAGTTACATCTCAGAGCCCATTGACTCATAGTAACAATATTTTAACAGCATGTTAGAATTTGACATACACTATCTACGTTGATATGCATTGAACCCGATGAAATCGGTAGGTCCAATATTATGTCAGTTTACAGATGAGAAGGCTAAGGCTCTGAGTTACTTGCTCTCAGAAATAGAGCCATAAAGTTACTTGGCTGAGATAACGTAAGGCATTCCATTGAGACCTAGATCTGGGTGCTCTTTCCACTACAATGCATGCTGCCAACCAGGCAGGATCGCACAAGAAAGTCACGTCTGATTCCAAGATGGCTTATGATCTTGATCAAGCACCTGGGAACGATTTTCATTCATTCCATAAATATTTGATTGAATGTCTACAATGGGCCACGCGCTCTTCTGGATGCTTAGGACGCACCGCTTAATCCTGTGGTCACGGTACTTGCACTTGGCGGTCTAGTCCTCAGGAATGTTGGATTGTTAGTCCTGAGTTCAGACTGACTCTGCCCCTAGTTTAATCTCTTCGGGGATGCTAGGCCTTTGTCTAGCTTTGGAGCTGTGATTCTGTGGCTCACCCCCTTTGATTCAGGAGCTGACAGTCTGCACGTGAGTCCCTGGCTTGTTCACTGCAGAAAATCTGGACAATGCTATAGAAAATCTCTCAGAAATGAAATAATGTGATTAGTCCTCAGTGCAGCTGTTAGAAGGAGTTAGTGATGCAATAGCTAGAGCATCTCTTCACGTCAACATTTCAGGTGAGGCTGAATGGTGGCATTGAATGAACCAGCAGCTTGATATTCAGCTGGTTTTATGAAAAACGTTTCACTGATGAAAATTATTTTAAAGGAAAAACATAAAACCTGGATCTGGGCTAAAAATATAGCATTTTTGTGGCACATATTGAGTTTCTGCACAGAAAATCATACGTGGTTGATTTGATTCACAAAATAAGCCTTAAAGATCTGTTGTAGACTATAATTATCTTGGAATTTTTTTGTATGATGGGAGCATGAAAACTCAACTCTGTGCTGTCAGAAATGTTTTCTTTCATTTTTTTTTTCTTTCTCATCTTCCTTAAAGTATTGGTGTGAATTAAACTCACCAAGGAGGAAACCAGCGAACATCTTCCATAAAGCAGTTATGAAAATAAGAGAAGAGTTGTTATTACTCCCATCTGGGATGCCAGATGTTTGCAGACTGGTGTGGGAGTCTCAGCACATTTCTGACCCCAAACCAAGACCTAGTTAAATGTGTTTGAAATGTCCTCTTTCCTGCACCAAACATGTAAATGTAATTGAGTAAGGAAAACAAACAAACAAACCCCAAAATAATAATACCTATAATCTACTAAGAAGGCATGAAAATAATCACTGCAAAGTGAAGTGGCTTAATTGGAATCTGGTTGTACATATGTTTATCACATCGAAGGAGAGTGGTAAAGCCTCCTTCACTGAGCCATGCAGGCCTTTCTTAATTTAATAAAATGACACCATATCTAGCTACTGCCAAGCACAGGAAGCCAGTACATCAAGTGTCCTCAGAACGTTTATCTTGAAATGCCAGAAATAATCTAAATTTCCTTTATTCATAAATCTGCAGGGTCAAGAGTAGCCCCATAAAACAAAACTGAAAATACTCTTTAATCAGTTGTAATATTTCTTTGTCATTTGTTTAAAGCCAAATGGTCCACCCAGGTATCGTCTTAACACTAGAGTCTCAAGGAAATGTCTTTCCCTGGGATGGGTCCTGTTGCTGCTTATCCTTTGTCCATCCATAATGATTGGGGAGTGGAGCTCCATTTGCAGTCACTGATGAGGGTAAGGAAATGAGATGTCTAGCAGCATACTGAACTTCTGCGATCCACCTCTGGACTTCAAGAAGTTTAAGTGCAAAACATTTGAGAAATGCCCCTGATAATACACTCCAATGTGCAATTTGATAGGTCTATAACATGGTTAGTTCTTCAAAGTTCAGAGAAAACATATAGTAATTGTCTTGACCCACAATGGCATGAAAGCGTTCTCATGACATTTTGATGACAAGGCTATGAAGAAAGAGTTTCTGTACAGTAAAGATCATGGATTTGCTTAACTCTGTTGACAGTAAAATACAGATTTCAGCTTATTCTGTGGCTCTTTGTTGAAGCTATAGTTTTAGGTCTTGCTTTTCTAAAACCAAACAAACTTACAAGTATGACTTGCTAAGCAAATGCCTCAAGACTTTTAAAAAAATAATTGAACTTTGAGCAAACATAAATAAATCAGAAGCGAATTTGCATCATATCAGGGTTAATGAACTTCTTAAGGGTTACATTAAAACCATGCAATAGTCTACTTCCCTTCTCAATTCAGTCATATAGCCTTTATAGAACTTTTTAATGTAAACAATGTTTATATATTTTAGACTTATTGTTATATGAATGATTAATTTTGTAAGGCAGGGAATTTATTTGCCTTGTAAAGATTTACCCCTAAATGTTTTTGTTTTGGAAGTTTGGACTTTCATGTGTCCTCTTTTCCTAGAATGACCCAAATGTATCACAAAGCTTCAAAATCCCACCCCTGTATTTTATAATCAATAGTTAAATAGGGATGGGGAAAGAATAAATATATCCTTGTTTCCTTGTCTAACTCTGTAAACTACAGATTGCTCTATATCCCTTCTAATTCATAAGCATTATAATAAAGTTTTATTAAAAACCAATGTTTATTCAGACCTTTAAAAGACTCAATTCCTCTGAGCTGCACTAAGGTTTTTCATCTTGCATAAATAGCATTTTTATGAAATCTTTGTACTACAATGTACATGCAATGGCAAGACAGCTCTCTACTTCAGTTTTCTCATCTACAAATGAAGAATTTAAAAATTTTATACCTAATAACTTTAAAATTGTATGATTATAAGTCATTCCTAGCTAGTGGGAAAAATGATGAAAAGAAAATGTGTGTAGACACTTTACAATAGGCTTTAAGCCTCAGAATTAAAATCTTCTCTTTTTTGTAAGTATACAAGTATTCTGTGTATGGGCCTGATGTCAGTGTACAGAATGCTAATAGGCATTTACTTATATATAATGGGGTGGGGGTGGGGCTATTATTATAGCCTCTCTCTCACACACACACTGTTGTTTTCGTCTCACATTTATGACAAAGAGGCCTGTTTCTCACTTCCCTTGCAGATACAGCCAGGAATGAGAGTATGACATCCAAGTGCTCAGCCACAAAATGTGAAACACATTCAGAGGGCTGTCCTGAACAGATGTCGTAGTGAGAGCTCCTATGTGGAGCCAGGAAAGGGTGGAAAGGTAGGTCATACTGCTAGAGAGAAGTGAAAAGAAAATCCTTACTGAAGAATCAGTGCAGAAAGCATGAGAAGGCCTCATGAATTCATTGCTGGAGTGTGCATTCTAGTTCTTTTTCTGGGAACTAGGAACAAGTGTTCCCTTTGACTTAATCCTGGAGGAAACACCTGGCCTGGGTACACAGGCAGAGGACTTGTCTGACCTTTCTGCCACTACAAGATGCTCTGGTATCATCTTATTTGTTCCTTAGCCCAGTTCTAGAACCAGCCATTTCTCTAAGGAGCCCTGGTTCTTTTCATTAGAGAAGGAAACCAAAATCCAGGCATTAGGTGAGCTCACTGCTATTAGGGTGACATTGCTTCTAAAACCCCTTGGTTGCCAGAGCAACTAACTATATATGTATACTAAGCCATGTACATACATCCATAAACATTTCTATGTGTTATCCTCTGTATCTATATTTAAGTACGGTAATCTAAACATGACCATTCTGGTTTCTTCCCACTGATTATCTATAACCTTTTATTGCAAGAGTGAGGTTGTTTCATTCATTTGTGATTTGTTTGGTCACATTCTGAATTTCATGGTGACCTCCTAAATTATTTTTTTATTTAAAAAAAATTTTTTTTTAAAGTTTATTTATTTTATTAATTTTTGACAGAGACAGAGAGAGAGAGAGAGAGAGAGAGAGAGAGAGAGACAGACAGACAGACAGACAGACAGACAGACAGACAGAACTGAACTGGGGGAGCTCCCAGTTCAGCATATGGTTCCGCACGGACCGGGGCCGGGATTTGATCCTCCGTCCCCGGCGCTGCAAAGTGAGCGCTTTACCCACTGAGCCATCCCGGCTTCCCTCTAAATTATTTTTTTAATGTGCATATGTTAATATTTGCTCTTATTATGCTGTAGATTTCTAGGGGTTTTAGCATAAGCACAGTGCTAAGCATTTACCATTAATGTATCATATGAAATGACTTCAGCACCTTAAAAAATACCCTCTGCTCACATTCCTCATCTGTTCTTACATGTTGTCTACTTCTACCATTAGAACCATTGACATGTCAATCATAGTTATTTAAAGTTCCCTTTCTGCTAATTCTAACATCTGTTTCATATCTGAGTCTAGTTCTGATGCTTGCTTTGTCTCCTTAGACTGTGTTTATTATTTTTTCTTGTCTTTCACATGCCTTTTGGTAAAAAGTTGGACATGTTGTATTGGGTAATAGAAACTGAGGTAAATAGGCCTTTAGTGGAAGAATTGTGATAATCTGGTTAGGAGTTAGGCTTTATCAAAAGTACCATTGACTGGGGGCTTAAACAGCAGAAATGAACTTCTCACAGTTCTGAAGGCTGGAAAGCCCAAGATCAGAACTTCCCTAGACCATGGCTGCATGGCTGGGTTCTGGTGAGAGCCCTCTTGCTGATTTGCAGACAGTTGCCTTATATTTTCACATGGTGGGAAGAGAAGTAAAGAAGTGTCTTCTTCTGAAGACATTAATTCCATCAACTTAATAAGCATTTTAAATGAATTATCAGAAACAAAATAAGAATGCCCACTTTTACCACAGCTGTTTAACATTGTACTAGATGTTCTAGCCAGAAAAATTAGGAAAGAAAAAGAAATAAAAGGCATCTAGCTCAGAAAGGCAAAAGTAGAACATTCACAGATGATATGATCCTATATAAAGAAAATTCCAAATAATCTACACAGAGGTGGGGTGAGAAGTGGGTGAAATGGATGAAGGGGGTCAAAAAGTACAAATTTCCAGTTATAAAATAAATGTCACGGGGATAAAATGTATGGCACAGTAACTAGAATTAATAATACCATATTGCATTTTTGAAAGTTGCTAAGAGAGTAAATCTTCAAAGTTCTTATCACACACACACAAATTTGTAAGTACAGAAGGTGATGAATATTAACTAGACTTATTGTGGTGATCATTTCACAATATATACAAATATCAAATTATTATATTGTACACCTGAAACAAATATAATGATATATGTCAATGATAGCTCAATTTTAAAAATGATCCAGAGTATATAAAGAACTAAAACTCAAATTTGACAAACAAAACCAACTAATCTAATTTTTAGAATAAGCAAAAAACTTTATTAGACATTTCTCCAAAGAAAATACATAAGTGCCCAATAAGTGCATGAAAAGATGCTCACTCAGTCACTAAGGAAATGCAAATAAAAACCACAATGAGATACCTCTCCTCACCTACTAGAATGGCTATAATTAAAACAAAAAACAAACAAACAAAAGAATAGAAAGAGAAAAAAAAGAATAATAAAAAAAGATGGATAAAAAGAGAGAAAGGAAGGAAGGAAGAGAGGAAAAGAAAAGGAACTATTACAGGTTATCAGGATGTGGAGAAATCTGAACCACTGTGCACTGCTTGAAGGAAGTGAAAAATGGTGCAGCCACTGTGGAAAACAGTCTGGCGGTTCCTCCAAAAAGATAAACACAAATTGCCACATGAACCAGCATTCCATTCCTAGTTATATACCCAAAAGAATTGAAAACAGAGACTGAAACAGATACTTGTATGCTAATATTTATTGCAGCATAATAACCAAAAAGATTACAACAATTCAAGTACTCTTCAGCAGACTGCACGAAAAGGCTCTGTGATAAATCTAACTGAAAGTAACCTAATGGGGTTATCCGATCATAAATTCCTAACTGGGCAGGTCATGGTTAGGAGTCGTGCCTTAGACCTATCACTTCTCTTAAGATAATCTTTCCTTTAATCAAGTCCTGTGTACTGTTTTTGTGCAACTAGTTTAACACACCTTTAAAATGCCCACACAATCTTAACTATCCTGTACTAAACCCTTATAATTTCCTGAGTGATAGAAATGTCTTTTGTTATTCATAATAAGCCCCTTTTGATCATATCTGGGTTTATGCTAATGAAGTGACTTAAGGTGGGCTCCTAGATAACTTCAGGAAAGTCTAAACCATGGTTAGAAGCTTGGAACTTTCAACTCCACTTCCTCCCCCACCTAGAACCCTCACACCCACATCTCTGGGGAGGGGTGAGTGGCTGGAGGTTGAGTTATAGTATAATCCTTGAACAATAAGATTTGGAGAGCAGAGTTGGTGAACCGGTTGAAAGAGCACAGTGTAATTGCAGAAGGAATGGTGAGTTATGGCTTAATGGATACAATATTTCTGTTTAGGATGGTAAACAGTTTTGGAAATAGTGTGATGGCTGCACAACATGGTGAATGTGATTAAAACCACTGAATTGTACACTTAAAAATGATTAAAATGGAAAATTTTATGTTATATGTATATTATACTGTATTAAAAAAGAAAAATAAATGAACCACTAAACTGAAGATTAGGGAAGTTGGAGAACTCATAAATAATCAGGTGGTGGAGATGGAATCCAAACCCAGGTCTTTCTGATTCTATGGTCTATATGTTCTTAGATACATATGATTTAGATTAAACTGCACAGAACTGTCATTCACTTAGTTTGAGCCAATAAGAAATAGAACAAAGTGGCCTTTATAGAAGATCACGCTTGTGGGATAGGTAGGCGTGGATACAAGTGCACCCAGGAGATCAGCTGGGAGGCTAGTGCTGTAACACAGTGATGACAGAACTAGAGTCTGGACCAGGGATGAGGTTATGAGACTGGAGAGGAAGGGGGTGAATCCAAACATATGAGGCTGTCTGGAAAGTATCCAGCCATGTAGCCATTCATGTTATATTGACAATGGCTGGATATTTACTGGACAGCCCTCATAGTTCAAGGGAAGAAGAAATAACAGTACTTGGTGATGCCTAGAAATAGACAACGAGTGAAGACAAGAGTGGGGTGCATCTGTTGGCAGAAATAAGATACTTGAAGAAGGCTTTTCATCATCCCCATACACTCAGGAATGTGTTGTCATCTCCCAACCATGTGACCCCTGGCGTCCCCAACAAAACTAGGCTCATTAATATTGGTTTCTGGGCACTCAGTATTGACAACACAAACACTTCTACAATTACCCACTTCCATGGAGACAATGATTAAGTGAACGTACACTCGATGGGGACTGGGAAAGGGGAGAGGCACAGGTAAGGTACAAAGGATATATATAAATATATATATATGTATTCCCCCTGCCTCTTTTATGCAAGTTAATTCAGTGGTAAGAATTAACACCTAGTTTTATTGTTTTATCTTTCTAGGCAAAGTTAAAAGTTCTGTTTGCCTTTTGGCTCGGGGCCAGGTTTAGTTGTTCTTATATATAGACTTTAACATAAATGTAGCTAATACCTCTCAGTGCATGTGATTAGTGCTGGAGAAGGAAAGTGTGTAAGGCCAGCATGGGGTGCTGATGAAGTGAAAGGGGAGAGGATTAAAATCCCCACAGGCCTCTGTTCTCTGGCTCCAAATGCGATTTCTGCACATCTATGGATAGAAGAGAAGCCACAGTCTTCTTCCATAGCTGCTGCAGCTGACATTAAGTTGACAAATCATCTTTGCAGCTCTTAGAGACCCAGCAGAGCTATCTAGAGACACAAAGACTACTGATGCTTACGCTGTACTTCTCAGCTCTCACATTTCCCCCCAAGAGACCTAAGTGATAGAATTTTCGAGAACTTGCCAGATTTTTATATTCTAATAAGACAGAAAGAAAAAAAAAACTACCAAAGCAGGTCTATTAATTCAATGAGAATTTTACATATTTATGTGCTTGATTGCCTTCCCTGAGGACTCTCAAGGCTTTTCACTACAGGAAGGAGTATATTGAAGCTGAAAGAAGATACTCCTAAAGATATAGCACAGAAGAGGTTTCTGAATCATTCGGAGCATTCTACAGCAGAACAACAGACGTGCAAATACAAAGGATTAAGTTTGTTGTGTTATTACAAAAATGAATCAGCATTTAAATGGTGAAACACTTAGGAAAGTAGCCAGAAATGTGATGATTACATTTTAGCTCATGGACTGAAGCACTGTGATAGCAGTGACCATAGCTGTTGTATTCACTGTTGTATTTCCAGCATCCAGCGCAGGCCCAGAGTAGGGGCTCATTACATGGTCACTGAATGGAGGGGTGGTAATACCACTAGTGGACTTCAGGGATGTCTGCGTAATCATTTTAATTGTTTTATGGATAAAAAGATATCCGAAATGGTGACATCAGAGTGATGTAGGAGGATTTTACTGTATCGGTGGGGGGAAAATGTGACTTCAGTGCAAAGATACGGTAGCTATAAATTTAAATCTCAAATAATTATACTTGTAAACATTTTAAGGTGGAATCTTAAGTTAGAGGCTGATGTCAACTCTCTACTCATCCAATACCTTCACATACTCCATTTCAGACCACGTCTCCCCTATTCTTGGTCACAGATGGCTCAGATGACATGGTCTTCCAAAGCAGCGCATCTCAAACTGTGTGTGAGAATCCCTAGGGAACATGTGAAAATACAGATTCCCTCTTGGGAGGCCCAGGTTGGGCCTCCAGGGGAGGCTGAGGCAGCCCATAGACCACACATTGGGCAGCACACTGGGTTTTACACCTGGCAGATCTTTCAGCTCTACAAGACAAATGAGGTGATAGACTATGTGACTTGGTTCTCCTAGCCTGAAACAATTTTGAGTCAGTGACACTGAAATTCTGGTAGGATTCTCAATCTCTTCCAGAATTTTCTTCTAAGTGTCAGCTCCAGATGTGAGCCCAAAGAGGCTTCCCACCCCCTGATTCTCCCTGGGCTACTCTGCAGCTCTATCTTCTGTAGAGTTGGCCATGAGCATTATCCTCTAAAGTGTGTTGGGCCTCTCCTATCTGCAGTTTGATTCTTCTCCTGACCAGGGTTGACCTGCACTGACTTTTCCAAAGTTTCTTACAAGCTGGATCCCACAGGCACCTATTGTGGTCTCTAGAAGCCCGATTCTTGTCATTGATCTGTTTTGTTTTTCTGAGTCATCTCATGAGCTCCTTGTTAAGCTCTGTTCTTCACTTACAGTGACAATTTTGGACCTGAAATTAATCAGGCTACCAGTCAAAGCCACCAGAATGTCTGTTCTGAATGTTGAATTTCTTAACTCATATGCCCATACCACTTTGCCTTCTTCCAATCTGCAGCTAGAATGTTTTTGAAATATAAATCCAGTCATCTCTCCCTCCACCCGAAATGGCAGACTGCTTCCTCAGTCTGTCCCTGTGCTGGTGAGTGAGATTTCCTCATCTACCCTTTGCATGTCTCAGCTTCATAGAGGGGGTGTCAGCTCCAAATGCTTACCTCTCACAGCGCACAGCCTCATCTTTTTTCAGCCAGGCCTTGGGGTGACTGAAATCAATAACTCCTAGAAGGGCCACCATGGCTTAGTTCACTGGTTTACTCAGTTTCCTTTTCAATTCCAGTAACGGAAGGTTTCCCATTCTCATGAATTCTGCTCTGCAGTGAGGGCACATCTTTTATCTTGTACCCAGCATTTCCTGGTGTTTTTAGGTTGCCTCCTCCATTGCGCCAGAACCACCTCTCTCTCTGCAGGTCCTCCAGTGTCCACCCCAGCATTAGGATTTTTAATGCTATTCTTTTTTTTTTTTTTAAGATTTATTTTTATTGTTTTTTGACAGAGAGAGAGAGACAGACAGAGAGACAGAGAGAGACAGACAGAGAGACAGAGAGAAGGGGGAGGGTCCAGAGCAGTTTCCATAGTTGACAGCATTGGTTTTCTATATAATTTTACTCCACAGGTGGGTGCAGGGCTGTGCAGGGCAGGAACTGGGCTGGGAGCCTCCCGCATAGGCCCCGGCAAGAACTGAACTGGGGGCACACCCCAGCTCAGCATATGGTTCCGCATGGGCCAGAGCCGGGATTCGATCCTCGGGCTCCAGGGCTGCAAAGTGAGCGCTTAATCTGCTGAGCCATCCCAGCTTCCCCTTAATGCTCTTCTTTACATTATGAGGAAGAGCCTCCCTCCTCAAATGCTGGACCAAAATGAAAGACCAGTTACGTAAGCAATATTCCCTGATTCCTTCTCTAAAGTCAGGCTCTTCGCTTACATGTTTCCATAGTTCCCTGTACTGTTCTTACATAGCACTGATCACATTTGTACCTAATCAAGTTGGCCTTCCCTCCAAAAGCTAAGTTCCTTGATGGGAAGGAACTTGGAGGCTATGTTTATCTCATCCCACACTGTACACAGCCCCCAGCACAACATGGGAAATAATGATAGCTAGCATCCATTGAGCTCTCTCTCTATGCCTCACCACGACTCCATTAGTGTTCCCATTTTACAGATGAAGAAACTGAGGAAGAAAGAGATTAAGTAAATTGCCCAAGCACATGAGGCAGATCTGAAATTAAATCCAGGCAGTCTGGGTCCAGAACCTAGTGTCTTACCCTCTATTGCGTAATAAGGGCTGTTGCTCAATAAATTTGGTGGAATGATTCTTCCTGAGAGCCCATCACAGCTCCTGTGTTCCCAGCGGGAGGTGTCTCCTTTCTTCCTTTTTCTTGAGATGGCACTTCTCCAGGAATTCTCTACAAACGTACTTCCTGGCTGAGGGGCCCTTCAGGGGCTGCTCATTTGCATGGCAGGGATGGGTGGCAAGCCCTGAGCTTGGTGACATCACTGGTCTGTCCCTTTCCCAGGTTCTCTGGGAACTCACTCAAGTGATAGGTAGAAAGGACCAGTCAGAACTCAGCAGCCATGGACGAAGGCAGATGCTGATTGCGTGTGTCTGGAGAGGGGCCTGTGATTCTGCATTCCTAGTCACTTCCCAAGTGATGCTGGTCTGCAGGTGGAATCTGGGGAATTGGGAGCTGACACAGTGGACTCCACTCCCTGAGCGCTCATTTCCTAGTCGGTATTCGCAGCAAATCCTACCTACCTTGTAATATTAACAGACAATAAAAGAATGTGTGTCAAGTGCTAGTGCTGTGACTGAAGCGTTAGGAGTCCATCTGATGGTTTT
Organism: Craseonycteris thonglongyai; assembly: GCA_004027555.1. NCBI lineage: Eukaryota > Metazoa > Chordata > Mammalia > Chiroptera > Craseonycteridae > Craseonycteris > Craseonycteris thonglongyai. The sequence goes on along the minus strand of PVKE010006377.1, from coordinate 36,361 downwards.
GTTGCTTTTCTTTTTTTTTTCTAAACAGAAGTCAATATAAAAAAAAATGTAAAGGTCTTGCTATCTTACGTTACAGTATAAACACTGGAAAACACACACACACACGCATACATGCACTCTCGCACACACACACACACATGTCTCTTGGACCACTTTTTAAAAAGGAATCCAATCAATGCATTTAAAATATTCATCTCACATTATGTAGTATAAAAAAAAATAGTCATCTTCACCCCTTTGAAACGTAAATTCCCTCTCTAACCATCTAACCTCCGGATATTCTCTGCCTAACTATTAAAGGCTGATGATGAATCACACCGAGGAGAAACTCTTATTGCTTCTGGGTTCTTACCATTCCTGCAAATCCATAAATTGCCAGGAACTGTAGCTTTGAAGGTTGTTAGCTCCCACGATTTTTTTTTTCTTCTAATGAATTCGCACTTAATCTTTGATCCTGACATATCTTTTAGGCTTTCTATTTAATTATTTACTAACTATACTTTTCAAAGCCCGAGCCTTCCCCTGACTGCTGTTCACGGCTCTCACCTCCCTGCGTGTGTTTCTGGTATTCTGTCTTCCTGGGGGTTCATGTGGCCCCCACACATCGGTGTGCTGGGGGGACTCTCCTACTGGGCTGATGGAGCAACTTTTCTGGAACTCAGTCGCTGACATTCTGGCTGACACCAAGCATGAAAATCACATTACCCTGGTTGTGAAAAACCTTCACTGGCTACCTGTAAAGTACAGGATTACGTGTAAAGTCCTCGTGATTAACTTACAAGTCCTTAAATTGACTGGGTTTTGAATACCTCAGAGACATTCTGGAACCATACATCCCCAGTCGTTTTCTTTGGTCTCAGTCAATTGGATTAGTTCTTTTTGGCTGAAGACATTGAGCTACGGGGCATTTTTAATGTTTGCTCTCTACTTATGGAATTTATTAACCATGGAGGTCAGGCTGTCTTACTCTCTGTCAAGCTTTCAGTCGAAATTTAAGAGGTATCTTTTCCAGATTGCTGATTTGGCTAAATAAGCCATAAATTGATCCTCTGTTGTGTAGGTTTTGACTCACTGTTCATCTCTGGTATTTTTATGAATCTGCTTCAAGAGTTTGCTTGACATGTCACAGTTAAATTTTATATTATACCACTTAATTTTTTTTTTCATATCTCGACTTGAAACCCTGTCAAAGTGAGTTTACTAATTAAATGCACGGCATGACATATTACTTTTCCCATCTGCTTTAGAAGGATGTCACAAGGACAACAAGATGTTATATGGGAAAGCACTTGGATTACAAAATATCAGGTATTATATTCAATTATATACATACATTTCACTTTGTTTTGGTTATTACTTAATCATCCCCCTGTCTGGTGCTCAGAAATTAATTGGAATCCACGACCAAGAGCCCGTTCTCCTTGCTAGACTCAAAAGGGGACAGAGGTGAAGGTCATGGTCTTTAGAAAATTTTAATCGAGCATCTTTGGTTAAGGTGTAAAGATGTCTAGAGGTAACTAACAATAAAGTATTTAAATAGCAGGCTGAGACAACATCCCATTAATAGAATGCTACACAATTCATGGCCAAATATATTCCACATATAACTGCAGTTCTGTAATTTCTGAGAGTGACATTTCTTAGGCTGGGGTAGTGAGGAGGGAAACCGAGAGGTTGGCTTTGCATTGGCTCTACGTGTGTGCATAGGAGCGGGGTAGGCAGAGAAGAGACGGGAAGTGGTCGGTGTTACACGAAGATGGAATGATAGCCGGAAAAATGCAAACAACTTATTTTTCTTCTAAGTTGTAGGAGAGGCATCTAAATTCAACCCATTTGGCTGAAAGAAAATTCAGGAAATAAGGTAATAAGCACTACTTATTGTATCAGATTAGAGGTTATCCATTTTCTTTCAATGAAGAGAAGTTATTTTTTCATTTTTCTTAATATCTCAAGATGCTTGCTGAGGTCAGAGAGAAGGGGAAGGCCTGATGGGCAGTCAGCAGGACTCTTCAGGGAAGGGAAAATAGAGACCCAGTTGCTGCTTGCATTTTCCTTCCTGTTTTTGGCTTATTTGTTTGAGGACTGGGTGATGGGGGCACAAGGGTGGGCAAGGTCTGAGATCCAATGCTAGAACTTGTTTGCTATATTGGAAAATCCCTGCGCCAAACATTTTAAAATAGGAAATCTCCTGTAAAGTTTTCACAGTCTCTGAATCCTGTTTGGAAAGAACTGTATTCTCACTACAGTATAAAAAATCGTAGCTGATTCCATCCACTCCTACTCAGTTCTATTGGACAAGTAGTTACTATGGCCGCGGTGCTTTCAGGGTCATCATTGTGGTCAGAAAGCACAGGCAGGAGGAAGCAGAGCTTAGACTCTCCCCGTGAAGAGAAACCCTACACACGCAAAACATCTATCCACCAGAGGAAACTAAGGCTACAGAAGTACCAACGTCACTACAAGTACAATTGCTGTGCTCCCGCATTTCAGAGAGGAGGACTTGGGAGGCAGTGAAAGGATTTATTTTGAGGGTGAAAGTCCTGTTAGTGGGTACGGAGGAGTGGAAGTCTCACTACTCAAAGTCCGTCCACAGGCCAGGACCACTGGCCTCGCTGGGAAGCTTGAGAAAAATGCAGCACCTTAGGCCCACCTCGGAGCTGCTGAACCAGAATCTGCGTTTTCACAAGCTCCCAGGCGGTCCTTATGTATGTCATAGTTTAGGAAGCACTGTGTTAGAAGGCTCCAGTTGAGCTGTGCAACAATGAAACCATCAGACAAACAGGCCTCGGGGAAAAGAAGTCCAGGCCCTTGGGGTGCTCCAGTGGTAGTTGAGGACACCCACATCCCTCCCTCTGGCAGCAGGCCTTATGTGGAGGAGCCAAAGCCAGTGTTGGCTTCGTGTGCAAGGATGGTGCTGCTTCATAGCCAACCCGGTGGAGACCCACTCCTGAGCCCTGAGAGAAACGTAGGACTACGAGGAAGGTGGGCACTGGCTTGGGATTAGGCAAGGACTGAAAATGCCCTCTCTAGCGTGTCTGGTCCTACTCATAGGTGCTGGAATGGATCTGAGCCATTGCTTTTAAAAGTCAAAAAAAAAAAAAAATTAAAAAAAATTATACACATGCCAAAAAATACCTAGCTTCCCGTTTCTGTCCTATAAGTTCATGCTTGTCTGGTTTGAATTAGTTAGAGTGGGTCATTATGGAGCAAGGAGCGAAGAGACATTTTAATGGAATTGGCAAAACCCAAGCTATGATGCCCAACAGAGTAGGCTGAAGGTAAACAGCTATGTCCTGACGGTCTACACAGGAAAAGAGTTTTTCATGCCTACGATTAACAGAGCGCTTCACCTCCATAGAGATCATTTTATAATTATTAATATTACAGTCCCTTCCTCCCTCCCTCCCTCCCTTCCTTCCAAAGCTTTTGAAAATAATGTGGCTTCCATGCAAATCAAAACCAGCTGAAAGCTTGCCAAGGCCAAGATGTAACTGAAGATGGCATTTAAGCCTTTTGTGTCTCCTCTGTCTCCAGAGATATCATCATAAAATAAAAGACTTCATCAGATAATGTTTTCTTCATTATTCCACATCACAATTCTGAAGAGAAAAAAAGATAATTAGACATACGGAGCTGTCAACACATAGTTTATGAGGAGCTCATAGTTAATTAGTTATGGTAAAAGGTTTTTATGTAGTCATAATTACTTTATATTTCAGAGGAAAAGAAGCAAACAGACACGTACTTTATTTTACCTGGTGACAAATTTATCAAAATGATACTAGTGTTTTGATGACCCTTCGGCACTTTCCTCAGACTTCCCAGGATATATGCAGAATGTCGTGAGGGGATTTTAACAGTGCGGCTCTTGTTAACTTTAATAGGAGCTATTCGTCTGCAATCCTTGCACATCATCTTGCGAGAGTCCATAGGAAAATATCAGCTTCTTGGTGTCCCGATTTTCCTTTGTCATCAATGGAAGGTTAACTGATAAAATAAATCAGAGAATGGGTACAGTAATTTTGTTTATAATATGAGACAAGACACCTTCATAAGAATACTTCTTCTATTTTCATTTCTGGGGTCGGCCACTGAAGCAAGAATAATAGCAAAAATAATACACCGGGAAACGTAGACTTCTATAATTAATTCATTTAAAATAATATAGAAGCTAGCTTCTTTTTTCACCAGGTGTTTCGGCTGCAATGGTTATTCACGATCTCAACCTAACTAAGAAATGAAAAGAACGTAAACAAAAGAGTTCAATTCTTAGTTCTGTGTCTGTACCAGTTCCAGTAATACCTTAGCTGAGGGGAGAGCCAGATGCCACTTGTCATGTTGTACGCCCCCTGGAGTGCCCTGGAGCACAGGCTGTCTAATCTCTAGTGATGTCAGCCCCTGAGAGACAACCAGGTAGAAACACGACCTGGGGGTTGATCTCCCCGGATGTCACATGGCAGATGTATGCCTGGGCGTCCAATCAGGGTGCACACAACCATGGGGCTAGAACAGTTTTCCTCCATCTCAGTCCAGTGCTTGATTAGAACAGAAGACAGAAACCTGAGACATGTGCTAAAGTGGGCCATGGACTGATTCTCCACAGGAAAATGCAAGCGTCACCTTGTCCACCTCTGGAGTCGCCCGCTGTCCAACCCTGAGGGTTAATGGTGGATTCATGCGTCCCTCTACTTCTGCCATCATATAGGATGTCACAACACTTTTAGATAGGTATATGGGAATAAAAGTGGTTGTCACTTCCAGAGTGATTAGTGATGCTTTCGCTGTATGGCATACTACCTGAAGTTTTTCACTTCATCAAGGCCTTGCCACCTCCTAGATGATTGTCTTCAAGGAAGGTAATTAATCTTTCCAAGCTTTAGTTGCCTTGTCTATAAAATAAGCATAATAATAGGGTTAAGACAGATAATAGATCATAGAGGTGGGTTGGGGGTGTGGAGGGACCACTAGTTAGGTGTATGTTATTGTCTAAGTCCTAGCTTTAATTTTGGGTAGTGGATTCACAAGGGCCCACCACATTATTAAAAATAATAACTGAATAAAAGCAGAGATACTTGGACCAATGATCCAGTGATGAGGGTCTGTCAATAAAAAAAAAGGCAGATAAAAAAAATATCAGATTAGTACAATGTCAGACACATAGTAAACGCTGAGTAAATATTAGCTATCATTTTTATTCTGAGAACAAGTCTATGAGTTAGGGACTATTATTCGCCATTTTACCGATGATAAAACTTAAGAAGGTTAAATCACACAGCTAGTATATGGTAAAGCTAAGATTTAAACCTAGTTAAATCCAGGTTCCAAATCCAAGTGATTACCTCATCAGAAACAACTAAAATGACCCTGAACCATCATCTTCTCACTTGACTCTCCCCCTTCCCCATCCGTTATGGTGAACATGTTGGAAAATAAAATATAAGGCTTCTGGTTCCTGGGACTGGACATTTGGCTGGCTTTATGTGGGTCCAGAGGATCTAGGAGCCGGTCTGGGGTCCCGACCTTGCTTCCTTCAACTTACCCAGCTTCCAATGCCTCCAGACTTAATTGCTTATTAAAAGGATAGGTGGGAGGGAGAAGGGGGCCCCCACTAGAACTTTCCCCAGATCCCTGTTCTCCTCGCCCACCTGACAGATCTTTTGTGATGAGTGACAAGTCTTTCACTGTTCTAGGTTTCTTCTCCATAATCCTTTCTGCACAATTTCTGTTTCCAACAATATTCTCCAGGATGCTAACATTTTTCTTGGATAAATTAGGAAGTGATTTATTTTCATTTTCCTACCCAAAGAAAAATCAGTCTTAGCATTCAACACCCCAATAATCCTTCCAGATCTTTCAAGTGCACCAAAAAAGGTGAAAGGAGAATAGACCCTCAGCACAGGTTTCAAGGTGGCTAAATGCAGTTCTAGGATGTGCTAATGCATTACTCATGAGGCTGTTTCTTTAGATAGGAATCATGTTTATAAACTATGGTTTTCATAGCCAAATTGAAAGAAATCTATTTAGAAAGACTATATAAACTATATTTGGATATGGAGCATGTAGAGAACCTGAATAAATGAGATAAAAAATAGTTTACTGTGTTGTCATTAATGTGATTCATATCCTGCATCCCTTTCTCCACCCTAAGTCTAAACAAAATTTATGCCCCAGATATGGAATTTTGACACAGAATTATGCCCTAGTAAAAGAGTCATATTTAATCTCATTTCTTTGAGATAATACAATATTTATTATTTTTATGTTATTTTCTAAAAAGATTTATTTATTGTTTTTGACAGAGAGAGAGATACAGAGACAGAGACAGAGAGAAGGGGGAGGGCCCAGAACAGTCTCCATAGCCGCACATCATTGGTTTTTCCACATAGTTTCATTCCACAGGTGGGCACGGGGCTGCACAGGGCAGGAACTGGGCCGGGGTCTCACCCTGGTGAGAACCGAACTGGGGGCACTCCCCAGTTCAGCACAAGGGTCAACACGGCTGGGGCCGGGATTTTATCCTCGGTCCCCGGGGCTGCAAAGTGAGCGCTTAACCCACTTAGCCATCCCGGCCTCTCTTTTCTATGTATTTTTAATGAGAATATTTTTAGCTATTATTATAATCAATAATAATGAGCCTATAATCAAGGAGAGAAATACAGATTTACAATGACAAAAGATAAAAGTTTTAATATAGCCAAAGTGAATGATTTCTAAAATTTGTGATACTTTAGGTCCAATCAACATCTTTAGCTTATTTATTTATATAGAAAGCTATATAATATTTTAAATTTCTGAGTAAATAATTTTCAACGACCATATTTTTTTGTGTATGATACTTTTGTCTAAAATTGTTAGACCAAAAATTGGGGTTGTCTTATACACGGGAATAACCAGTTGAGAGGGTTTCTTAAATGTTGGGTTAGAAAAGTAGGAGTCATCTTATACATGAGGGTGTCTTATACACTAAAAAATATGGTAAGTGTCTTAGTTAATTCTCAATTAATTATGCTAATTTACACTAATTACTAACGTAATTACAAAATTGGAAATTTGGAAGAGCAATGTTTCTGTTAACTAAACAGGAATAAATTACATGGGCAAGAGCAGAGACAGGGTTCTTTTTATTTTATTTGGCTAACTTGATGCCTACAAAGTACAGTGTAATCTGGGAACATCTGACTTCAGCATCTAATCCACTTGCTTTTAAGACTGTGGGGTCAACATTATCTTTAGTTTCACTCCCAAATGTCTTCAACATTCTTAACATTTTCAAAAGCTGTTCTTAACAATGAAAAGATCATTTCTAGCCACAAAGGGAAAAATAAGATGATGTCATAGAACATTTTGTCAGTGTCTGTCAAGGTTCTAGGAAAGCCACAGAGTTGCTAGGTCTGTTCACTATTTAAGAGGACTGAGAAAGTAGCTATAATCTTTGTTGCCTGAACCCAAATTAAAGACTCTACAGGACATGCTCCCTGGGAATGTGAACTGAATTACAGGGACCACTATCTTGCTGAGGGTTCAAACAGATGTACAAGAAATTTGAGGTGGGTTCCAAAGTAATAGCAGGAGCTAGGCTGTCTGAGATGATAAGGAATTAGCATTCTTTAATTTTTAGTGAGAAACAAGCCCTGATTTGATGTATTGCTGCACTCCACATACTCCATTTTATTTACAGGGCTTAAGGGGTTATAGTTCTCTATGACTTGTTGATCTTCCTTCATCTGGTCAATCAGTAGGTAATCATTGTGTGTGTGTGTGTGTGTGTGTGTGTGTGTGTACTCCCCTGTGCCAGGTTCTAGGTCTTGAGTATACAAAGATGAAAAAGTAAAACCCCAGCCTTCAAGAAGATTTCATCCAAGCAGAAGTGATATTCCATAGTTTTCTTAGAAGAAAATGTAGAGAACACAAGTTATCAGTAGGGGTGAGGGGTGGGGTGTGGTAAGGGAACCACAACTTTTGAGAACATGACTCATTAAGCAACAATTTCCAACTTCTAGTTCACATGCTGACCTATCCTAGACTCATGGACCGAAGTATTTTGAGGGTTTGCAATGATAGAAGAATTCATCTCATTCCAAAGCTTCAAGGGAAGGCTCATCTTTGCTTTTTCACCTCGAGGCTCAAGGAATGGTATTTCCTTGAGAGCTGGTAGAGAAGAATCTTCAGGAATGTGATATAATCCTTATTTCCTTCTCAAAAGGTTTGTGGCTTATAGGTCCTAAACCTACTCTTCACTTCTAATGAAACACATATTTTCTTCTGAGGTAGAGTACCCATGGCCCTGGAATGCCATGAAGAATAACAAACAAATGCTTCTAAAGTACTTGAAAAACACCCAAAATTAAATTTGCCTCATGAGAGCCAAGTATTATTATTAGGGACAGGAATTGCCAACATGCCAAGCACAAAGGAAAGCTCTGGGCACTTACCATTCCTATGCTTTTTAATCCGCTGTACTTTTCTTTAATAGCACAATCTATCTTGTTATAAATTATTAGTTGTAAATTACTTGTTTAAAAACTTATGATTGTTCATTTGAGTAAACCAGGAGGTAGATTTCAGCTGCAACTTAAAAAGCTACCAAATGGGCTATAATTCATTTACTATTAACATCCAGAAAAAGCTATAAACCGTAAGAAGAAAATGAGTCATTGTTGCATCACAAGAATTAACTTCCGACAAATATTAAAGAATTAAATATTGTTTTCAGTACATTGGGATTAACTATTATTTGCAATGCAACCCCTTGTAGCACTCTATTTTATGATAGAAAGCACACAAACATATGATTAGTCCTGACCTGCTATCTATTAACATTAATCTAGCTTAGTGTCTCCCAACCCTAGTTTGTTTCACTCTGGGCATTTCAAACTATCAAGGGATGTTATAAAATTCTTCCAAATTCCCTAAACAAAATTAATTTTAATGCACATTAATATTAAAAATAAATCTATACCATATGGTAGATTAGGGGAAAGAAAATGCTAGACAGTCTAACTAATACCTTAGAAAAAGATTCTAACTCATTAGACAATTTTATTTTTTTCTTTTTGACAGACAGAGAGAGACAGAGAGAAAGGGGAGGATCCAGAGCAGTCTCCATAATTGTACACCACCAGTTTTTGACACGGTTTCGTTCCACACAGGTGGGCAGGAGCTGCGCAGGGTGGGAACTGGGCTGGGGTTCTCCTGCATGGGAGGCACACCTCCTCGAGCCAGGGACTGAATCGGGGGGCAAGAGCTGAACTTGGGGCCTCCTGCATGGGAAGCACACCCCAGTTCAGCATATGGGTCTACACAGGCTAGGGCCAGGATTTGACCCCCAGTCCCCACGGGCTGCAAAGTACGTAAGCACTTAACCAGCTGAGCCATTTGGCTTGTGCTCATTAAACAATTTAAATGAGGGATTTAGATACCACATTTTAAGACACAAAATCTCAATAAATAGGAAAGTAGTTCTGAAAACCAAGACAAATATTACTGAGTTTTTAAGTCCTCAAATTGCATATTGAAGTCTCTTGATGAAATACTTTTCTTTATAATGAACTGATTGCAGTTTCAAAAACATTTACAGACACCCTTGGTCTCTCACAGTTTAGGTAAGGATAAGGTTTTATTCCGAGGTACTGCTTCATGGCTTACAACATACTTTCACATACAGCACCTCTGCTGGTGACTAATGCTGGTGACTCCTCTGGCCACAGAGAAGAAGAAAACAAAAAGGCAACCTCAGTGAAAGATCATCATTAAACTAAATCTCTAGTGGAGTAAGATTGCTCTACACCATGAAAGCTCAATATCCACCCTGGGGCTTTTGGGGAGAGATGGGAGTAGTGCAGGCTGCTACTTGGCTGTTATTTTCCCAACTCCAGCACCACATGCAGAAGCTAAATAATCCATGAACTTGGCCTCACTCTGTCCCACTCCCAAATAAAGTCGAGGGAGAGATAGGAGTTGGTGGTAGAGAAGATAAAAGAAAATGGTTCCACATAAATTGAATTTAAAGTCAGGGGTGTGGGGAGTGATCGCTGGGGGAAGCTAGGTAAACAGGCAGGTAGACCTCATGAGTAGAAACTGGGAAGTTCAGATTGGGGCAATTTGAAATAACACCTACTGATAAATGCATCTTTTGAGACACAAAAGGACATCCAAGAAGAGGCTCACTCATTCTTTGAAAACAAAACAAAACAACAACTCTCACACACAAGTTAAAAACAAAGGTGTTGTATTTGTTAAACTCAAAGGATAGTGAAAAGTTTTTTTTTTAACCAAAATTTCATCTCCATTTGTAACAATATAGACCTATCTCCCATTCTGATTGTAATACTTATTCAGAGGAAGGTAATGAGAAATAATGTTTAGACTATTTTAGTGTTTTGAGCATGAATGTAATTTTTAGAATGCCTAAAATTGAATGAATTTACTGAAGGCATCATTATAAGAAGTAAAACACAAAGAAAGCTATTAATTTTGGAATTCTGGTTCACATAGGAAATGTTAAATCTACCTACTGAGGAGCTATACCAGACATGTATTTAACTCATAGACCCTAATGTTAGTAAAATGCAAAGGGTGGACATTTTTCATGTAATAAGGTTATCCTCTGAATCTCTTCTTGCAGGTGGCAGACACAGAAAGGTCTAAACAGACTTTGAAGAGTTTCTGGCCCTTGTATGATGGCCAAGAATCGTAAAACTAATTTTCTTCAGTTGGTTCAGTAACGGTTGTTTATTCAACAACTTTTTGAAAACGCTTGGCAGTATATGGTCCTTGCCTTCAAAAAGTCACAGTTCAGTGTGATAGAGAGATAGACAAACAGATAATGTTAACACAACATAGCAAGGTCTGCAAAAGAGGCATGCATACAAAAGCCTAGAAGCACATAGAAGGTAGCATTTGAACTCCCAGATGAAGAGCAGGAGTTACCAAGCATCAGAGAAAGGCCTTCGAGGCAGAGGGAAGAGAAAATGCAAAGGTACAGAAGTATAAAAAGCCAAAGGTGCTCCAGGGAACAGTGAGATGAGCAATGTGCTGGGGGCATGGAATGTATCATGGACAAGTAGAGAATAGAGTAACGGAGTGAAAGGGTAGCTGTGCAAGATGGCAGAGGGTAGGTGCAGAAGGGCAAAAGTTCTGGGGGAACAACAACAACAACAAAAAAGCACTTAACAGCACAAAAACCTCCAAGGACACAGTATTGGATGTGACAATCATTTTAGCCTTGCACGTGTGCCCAATTCTGAATCTTCTAGTAGGTAGGTTATTCAAAGGAAAACCAAACTAATCATTAAAATCAACCAACCAACATATTTTTCTCTCTAAAAATATGCTTTAGTTTGTTTGCGGGACCACACTTATTTTATATTGAAATCATGGTTGTTATTTTAATATTTGAAAATATTTTACAAAAAAAAAAAATTAGAAAGGATTTATGCCTTGATTATTAGGACTTGCCAGATTTCTACAATTCTACGATAAAACAAAAAGCCTTCGTGTATACAAATGTAATGAAACCACAGTCCATATTCACAACTGAACACTTTTAAACGAGACCAAATTTTCACCTCCTGTGTTTCCTCTGGCTATAATCTTCCCAACTGTACTAAGAAGCTGCTGGGAAGTATGCCTATCATGAAAATTGAGCAATTTTGAAAATGATCTATGAATCATAATGGGAGTCTTGGTAGTTAAGTGTCTACAATAACATCAAAATGCCTCCCAGCCCTTAAACAGGTGGTAGAAAGAAGTCAAACATGACCTTTACAATGGCCTTTTTTCATTCGTATAAATCCCAGTATTTCAGACAGCCTTAAAAGACATAATTTAAAAATAGAGCATGGCTATCAGAAGATATGAGCATAGAAGCTCACAGTATCATAACACGATGAGAGAGGCCTAGTGCTATGGAGCCAGACTGCCCAGGTTAAAATCCTGGACCCATCACCTGCAGCTGTGCAACCTTGGGCAAGTTATTTCACCTCTCTGTGTGTCACTTGCTATAAAAATGTGTGGACCAATACTACCTCCTCAATAGGGTTATGATGAGTGTTCTGAGTGTCTCCTCTTCTCTCCTCCAGGTGCTCCTCCAACCTTTTGTCCTCTGTGCTCTGTACCCTGGGAGGCTGGCCCACAAGAGTGGCAGCAATGAGCTCTTTGCCCTCTGGCTTTCTGTCCTGTTCAGTGAATGGGAGGCACCATCAGGTGAGCCAGAGGCAGGAGAGTGAGATTGGGGTGTTTATTCCTCTTGTTCTCTCCCTGCCCAGTTACCATGGTTGTCTGCAATCCACCAGCTCTCTCTGGGTACCTCTAACCACTGTCTCTCCTCGCCCCTGCAGGCAGCCTATGGAGGGTAGAGACTCCCTGCAGTTGTTAGGCAGGGTGTTGCACAATCCCGTCCTGCATTTTCTAAACCCTGCTCACACCTTTGTAAATATTCCTTTTATTCAATTCGCTTCAATTTATCCAATTTGAGTGCACCATCTGTTTCCTGCCAGAATCCTGACTAATAGAATGAGTTCCTCTTTGTAAAGCACTTAGAATAATAGCTGGCACATGGAAGCACTATATAAGTATTTGATAGATAAATAAAATAAATGAGATTTTGAAACTTTTTGGTAGTCAATTTAAACATACCTTTCTGTATTCTGCCACACAAAGCAAAAAGCCTTCAGAAACACGTTTCCAAATAAAACTGTTTTCTTCAGTGGACTTTTTGTTTCTGAAACAACCATCATTTTTATCTCTAATCATGTTTGCAGTGCTTTGGTTTTAAAAAATCTAAGTAATATATTATTAAAGATGTTTTTAATTTAATATGAGCCTATTCCTAGCCCTATCCTTATTCCTATGGGGATTTTTAAAAAGTATATTCATTATCATTATATACAATATATTTTTACCTTTTTTTGTACTTTGTAGTTCTTTCTATATACCTTTTATCACATGTACAATATTGTCTCCTTTGATGCTTTGAAACAATTTGGAATGTAAATACCTATATTTGTTAAACTGATCAAATATAACAGTATTTCACAGCTTCTAAAATTATATTATAAATATCTGATTAAGAAAACAATAGGCTTGTTACTTCTTTTCACAAAAGGCAAGATATTACATATTGGATCCCACCTTTCCCATCATTCATTTTTAAATTTAAGGCTCTAAGACCCTGGCCACCTCTATTTTATTCTAACATGTTTATTTATGTTGTATACTACTATTTTAAAAATATCACTGAAGCCAGAGAACAGCAGAGCCTTTTTGTCTGAGCTCGTATTTAATTATTGCTGTACTGACAGTGGTTACCTCAAGTTCATCTTTGCAACAGCATCTCCATTCAATGTTTTAAAATTCTAATTCATTTCCCAATGCTCCGGAGTATGGCCTCAAGCAAGCTGCAAAAAAGAAAGAGTCTGAGACTTGGTACATCTGAGAATATCCTTTATTTTTCTTCTACATATGGTAATGACTTTACTAAGAGAAATATTCTAAATCTTTCCTCAAGGGTTCTATAAATGTTACTCTAGCAACTTGTGATAATTACTATGGCACAGAAATATAAAGACAGTCTGTCTTTTACCACTTTGAAATTAAGTAAAGGTGCTGGCTAGAAGACCATTATGCAAAAGTCAATAGTGTTTCCTAATCCAATAGCAAACATTTGGAAAAGTATAATTTTATTTTAAAAAGATTCTATTCACAAAGCAACTTATATGTGTAAGATATCTAGGAATAAATTTATCCCAAATTATGAAACTATATAAGAATATGTTAAAGAAGACCTAAATAAATGGACAAGTGTAATATTCTCATGAATTGGAAGACTCAGTAGAATAAAGATACAAATTCTCCTCCTTAAAAATCTATACGTTCAATACAACTGGAGCAATTGGTTATCCTATGGGGGAAAATGGATTTCTATATCACACTACACAAAATGAAATCAACATGAATATTAGACCCAAATGTGAAAGCAAATATCAAAACTTTAAGAAGAAAATAATAGAGAATATATTTATTATTTAATGGTAGAGAAACGTTTCTTACATAAGATACAAAAAATAAAAATTAAAAAAAGCCACACAAACCACATAGAAAAATTATCAATTTGACTAAATTGAAACAAAAGACTCCTGCTCATCACAAGACACCATTTAAAAGTGAAAAAAAAAAGGCATGGACTGGGAGAGGCATTTGCAAAACATCTATCTGAAAAAGATGAGTGTATATCTAAATAAGAAAAAGACATACAGCCCAATAAAAAAATGGGCAAAAGACAGGTACAGACATTTCATAGAAAAGGAAATAAGAACATCTAAAAATGAATAAAAAGATACTCAACCTTGTAAGACTTAAGGAAGAATGAGATAATAGCACAGTAGGTAACCATTTTATACCAACTGGATAGGCCAAAAAAACATTAAAAATTCTGAGAATGTGAAGTGTTGGTAAGGAACGATGTTAAACAGTATAAACTCATATAATGATGGGTGGGAGTATAAGTTGATACAATCACTTTAGACAGTCATTTGATGTTATCCAATTAGGTGCAGGTTTCCTCCTATGATTCAGTTCTCTGGCCGTGGTTCTCAAACTTGACTGCATACCAGAATCTCCTGCAAAGCTCATGAGAACAGATTGCTCTCCCCATCCCCAGAGTTTCTAACTCTGAGGTCTGTGGTGGGATCCATATATTTGCATTGCTAACAAGATTCTAGGTGGTACTAAGGCTCCTAGTAACAGGTTCACACTTTGAGAACCACTGTTCTGGAGAATGCTCAAGAATGTTCACAGCAACATTTTTTTAGTAGTAGCAAAAAACTGTGCCTACCCAAATATACATGGACTAGAGAATGAAAAAGTAAATGGAAACATGTTCATAAAATAATTGTAGAACAGTGAAAGTGATGGAACACCAGTTACAGACATCAATCTGAATGAATATCAAATAACACCGTGTTAAGGAAAGAATGTAAATTGCAGTAGAAAGCATACAGCATTATGCAATTTACTTAGAGTTCCAAAGCATGCAAAATTAAGCTATATATCACTTAACAATATGTGTACTGATATTAAAAAGTCAAGGCAATGATGAATCTCAATATAGTGGTTCTTACTGGGAGTGTGTATAGAGCAGCGCTGGGGAAGATGTTGATCACAGTCCATGGGTGGACCACCAAGCAATTTCTTGCCTGAATAAAAAAAATAAATAGCTAGTGGACCATGAAACTTGGAGAAGTAGCCCTTGTCTTGAAAAAGTCTGCCCAGGCCTGGTATAGAGAAATATACTCAGAGGCTGGAAAATGGCGGAGTTGAACAGTCTTTGGTATGGCTTGTTTTTTAAATTAGCTGGAGAGTACATGAAGGCTTGCTGTAT
Source organism: Craseonycteris thonglongyai (assembly GCA_004027555.1). Taxonomy (NCBI): domain Eukaryota; kingdom Metazoa; phylum Chordata; class Mammalia; order Chiroptera; family Craseonycteridae; genus Craseonycteris; species Craseonycteris thonglongyai. Next base: position 20,982 of record PVKE010006377.1, on the reverse strand, counting down.
TATTTTTAAGCTTCTCTTGATAAATAAAATATTTCAAAATCAACGTAAAATAATAATAATGTATTTTAAAAGAAATTAAAGTCTTATCTTTCTCTTAATTATCTTTGACAGTCATTCTATTAGCAGCTGACATAAAGTCCTCGTCTGCTAACTCAAGCCACTGAGTCGTGTCAGTGTCAGGCTCCATTCACTGCCTTTTGGCTCCCCTTTTCCTTTTTCCCTCATGTGCTTAGTATTTGGGGCGTGTCCAAGAAATTGTGAATGGTCTGGATGGTAGAGACTCTGGATTCTGTTGTGTTCCTCTGAAGAGTACTGATTTTTTTTTTTTTAAGCAGGCAGCTAACTTAACCGATCTCGAATTTCAAACTGTCTCCCTGGTAGTGAGCGAGCAGCAATAGCAATTTCTGTCTGGTTCCTGAACCTTAGCTGGGCTGCTTGCATGTGTCAACAATGGTATGTGCAGAGCTCATAAGCAGCAACACATTGCACACCCCATACCCGCTTTTAGCTCTCTTTCCAAGATTCCCTTTCCAGTTACTGTAATCACTGGGAACTCTGTATCTCCTGGCTCTTCATGCCAGTAAGACTACAGGCTTTCTGTACAAGTTTTAGTCACTCCTATTTGGCATGAATTGGGTCCTGCTTTCCAGCAGTCACAATGGGAAACCTGCCATTCCCTTCTTTTAAATGCAGACTCCACTCCTGTATTTGCTGTTTAGTTGCCCTCTGGTGCCTTTAGACAGCTGCTTTTCATATTACGTTCAGAATTTATAGCTGTTATGTGCGAGAGGATTACCAGAAGCTAGAGCCATTCCATTTCTTTTTTGAGTTTGTTTGTATCTCATGTTTTGTTTTCTTCTTTTTTATTATTTATCATCACCCCACTCCCACCCCCAGGCCCCTGTGCAGCTCTTCTGGTGGCTAGAGTCTCACAGTCCCCCATGAAACAGTTCCAACAGACTTCATCTTTCTAATCACAAAGGCTCAAATCAAGTCCAAGGGGCCAGATGGGATGAGGATGTAATGACCTTGTCTTAGACCACACTGCAGCATTTTCTTCAAAGCAGCCGTCTATAGGCCTGAAGCCATTTTTTCAATTCAGGAAATATTTATTGAGTGTCTACAAGGTACAAGGCTTTGCTTTAGGTCTTTTGGATACGTTGATTAAACAAAATAGTCAAATATCCCAGCCCTTGAGGAAGTAACGTTAAAGAGGGACAAAGACAATAAACAGTAGACATAATAAGTAAGCATTATATTAATAGTATGTTAGAAGGTGGTAACTGGTCACCTTCATTCTCATTCCCAAAGCAGTTTTGGCTCTTTGGAATCACAATCATTCCAACACCTTCGTTTCCCTTAACTTTACCAACTTGTTTGAATTGTTTTCCCAGAACGAAGAAATAGGCAGTGAGTTCTGACGGGAAAAAGCACTGGCTTCAGCTATTGCAGCTGCTGAGTTTCACCACTGGGTGGGAAAACAACGAAAGGAGATGAAGAGGAATTGCAAAGGGCTAAAAGGCAGAGGAAAAGCCTTTGTTCAGTTACTGCTAAATTCAACCCAATCTTAATTCTCCATGTGCCCTCTTCCACTTTTAGAGCAAAGATCACACAATCAGGTAGAATAATGTCATCACAGAGTGGTTGTTTTGGGCCCAGAAACTGAGAAAGAACTTTTTTTTTCCAGAAGAATTTTGGCATGGGTTTATGTTCTATTTTTGTTAATACCTATTTTTTCATGGGTGTAATATGTAATATATATGTGCATGCTTGTGTGTATTCTACTTGCATTATACCTATATATCTTTTCACATTTATTATATGTATGTAAGAGGGATATCTGGGAAAAAAATCTAGCCACAAATGCCTCTATTTTTCACATTACATGGCTGGGTGCTTTCCAGATAACCCTTGTATAAGTATGTGTATGTACATTAATTATACATGTACATATGTTTGTGTATGTATATGTACATATACAAGGGTTGTCCCAAAAGTATCCAGCCACAAAATATGAAAAATAGAGACATTTATGGCTGGATTTTTCCCCCAACAGCCCTCTATAATATTACATTATATTGTGGGCCTTCAACAAGCCACTTTTAAAATCTTTTTGAGGTACGGGGTTCCCCTTACGGTAATTTTACCTATATGTTCACCATCATCATCCTCATCATTGCTCACATTTAATAAGCTTACCATATTACAGGTACTGTGCTAGGTACTTTGAGGAATCAATGTCACAATAACCCAAGAAGTAGATACTGTCATTGTTCCCATTATATAGGTAAGGAAACTGAGATGTAAAGAGGTTAACTGGCCTAAGTTGGAGCTAGGATTTAAACTCAGTGTTGACTGACAAAGCCATTATTTTGAACCAGGATCAGCAAACTTTTTCTACAAAGGGCCAAACAGTAAATACAGGGACTGGCAGAAGTAACTCCCCTTTTCTTAATGAGCCGTTACTAAATCTTTTATTCCAAATTCTTCACATATCAAATGAGCATTTTGATAGTATAGTTTCACTGCTCTCACTTGCTGTTCCCTTGTCAATTGATGGGCCATTTGACTTCAGGGAACCTGGAACACAAAGGTTACTAAAAGGTGACCAGATTTTAACATTGGTAAAGCGGGACACCATTGACCCGGGGGGAGGGGGTTCTTGATTAAAAATTTGGTCTATCTCCCGCCGTTCCCTAGCTTGTCGTGCATTCTTTCCAAAAATCGGGACTTTTTTAAAACTCCGCGGGACGTGGAACAAATTCTTAAAAATCGAGACTGTCCCGCCAAAAGCGGGATGTCTGGTCACCCTATTAAGGTTACTAAGCCAGCACATCTGTTCATACTATACTACTTGAAAAGAAAGGACGTTAGTTCTGTATGTTAGGCTTTTCAGGCATATGGTGTCTGTTACATCTACTCAACTCTGCTGTTGGGTGTGAAAGTAGACATAGACAATATGTACCGGTAAGTGAATGGGTTCAGCTCTCTTTCAATAAAACTTTATAGAAATAAATGGTGGTGGGGGGGGGAAACAGAAACGGGTGATGGCAGAATGTGGCACATGGTGGGCCATTGTTTACCTATCCCTACTCTTAACCACTAGGCTACACTGCCTTTGTGATGACAAAGATTTGGATTAAAGCTGAAAACACTTCCTCTCTCCCTCTTCATCAGAATGTTTATCAAAGGCACTCCTCTAGTCCTTGACTAGAACAGAAAAACTTGACTTCTATTGCAGCTCTGAAATCTATAGTTCTGTTTGCAAGAACTAAGCTCAGTCACAAGGAGTCATAGAAAAGGAAAGAGTGTGTCAACGTCCACATGAGTGGCTGAAACTGTCTAAAGGTGACAGGCAGATGAAACTTGTAAGGCTTCTCCAGTTTCTTTTACTTCCAAACCAGTACTCTAAATGGTGTATCATATCAGAGCCAGTGGGTAGGTAAGTCGAAAATTCTGATGGTTAGGAAAAGAGCACACTTACTGAACGTTACTACACATCAGGTGCAATGCTAAGCACTTGGCAAGCCTTATTTCACTCCCAATACCCCCATGTGAGTTCATGTGATATTTTGAGGGTGGAGGAGAGGGAAAACTGATAGGGTTCAAAACCCAGAAGGTCGCAGTCCAAGGTCCCTCAGGACAATACCTTATTTGGGAACCTGGCAGGTCCAGAAATGAGATATCATTAGTATGAGCCATAATGACAAACTCAGCTACTAAATTAATAGCCATATGGTTTGAGGCCTATGCCAGAGTATTAATTTATTCATTTATCTGGGAATATTCATACCTAAGGCAGGAGGGAAGTTGGTTCAACAACATTTCTTAGACACCTAATATGTGATAAAGCTTAGGAGCAAAGATAGGAAAGAGGACAAGACCTTGGCCTGACAGAACTTCCAGACTGGTCACTGTGTGCCTCAGGGATGTGAGTGCTGCTGAGTGGAGATGGATCAGGGGCCACATGCAAGTGGGTTGTACCCCAAAACAGACCTACCTATTGGGGAGCGCTCATCTAGAGTCTACCTCTGGGGTAGAAAGGACACTAAATTCAAGGTGGTTAGCCTTGCTCTGCCCCAGCTCCTTCTGAGACCTGGGACAAGAATAATAATGGCTCATATGTACTGAGCACTCACAGTGCACCCAGTACTGTGTGCTAAGTACTTTACACATATGACCTCACAAAGTGAATCTGAATTCCTGAGTGTGACAGTGTAGGCCTCTGGTGATTCAACTTCAATATAAGGTTCTAATTTTTTCTCTTCTACATACACCCTAATCTGTAGTCATATTGCATAGTATACTACATCTTACATTACTTGTACTTCCAGCCTTAGCTTACAATCTCTTCTACCTGGCATGCCTTCTCCAACTCAGTCTATAATAAAGCTGGCCATCCGTCTAGGCCCTGTTCACCTACTAATGCTTCCTTGAAAATTTTTCTTGATGGGAGTGTCTTTTATGAATGCCTATAAAACTTTGCAGCTTACGCAACAGCACTTAAGGGCTCAAAAAAAAAAAAAGTCCATCTTAATGCTCTCAGTTCTGATTACAAAAATAAAACATTGCTCATTGTAAATAACTCAAACAATAATGTCAACATTTTTGCAAACACATCATACTGCTCTCATGTTTTAAGTTCCTTAGAGAGCAGGACTGTGTTTTATTCATCTTTATATCCTCCCAGAATCTGCCCACAGTAGTTCTAGAATGTCTACCCCAGAGTAGGTTCTCATAGTGAGAACCTGGTATTTATTTGAATGAATGAATTATACTTAGCACTTTTATAGCTAAAGTTGATTTTCAATACTTACGTGAGATTTATGGTCATTGATGCTATTAACATATCTTTATTCTTAATATAATAATTTAAAATTTTACTAATAAAATTGTTGTGTTGCTAGATTAATGAAATGCTGTTACTGCTAGAAAGTCTATTGCCTCTATCTTCAGACAACTTTAGGGATGAATTATTTAATCCATAGTGAGAACATTTCAGTACTTCAAGGTGTTCACCTTTCAAAGTTCCTCAGGTACCTGTAAGAATTTGTGAGTGAAAATATTCCTGGGTTATAGGTCTTAACTTCATTGGAAATTGACTGCACGTTTTTATCATTAAATCATGAGCATCACAGATGACTTTCACATTTCTGCTGAAGGCGTGTTTCTTATTAGGCTAAAGCTTTCAGGCTGTACAATTAATGGTTCATAGCACACTAGGGGACATTTATTAATTTTCATTTTACTTCTTTTTTGAAGGTTATGGGGGTTAAGGGTTCTAAGTTGGAGTTACTGAAATTTTAAAAGGTGTAAATAGGTAAATATTGTGGTTCCTGGAAAAGTGAGACATTTTTCCCTTTAAGCATGTGATTAATATTGCTAATAAAAATGTCATCAGCCTTCTCTGCCAGGGCTATGCAGTTGGAAAGACATTTTGTATATGTGTGTGTGGTTTGTTTTCTATATCTAATAGGACATGTTGAGAGAATGCTTAATAGAAGAAAGGTACCTTTAAAAATAGATTTTTGATGCTTTGTTGATCTGATGCAATGATTCTAAATGAAAAATAGAATCTCCTTATTCACTTACTAAAGATTTTTCTCAACTACATTTGGGGGCTTATATCAGTGCTTGAAGTACAGGGATTTGTTTTTTCTTGTCAGATCACGTGGCCCAAATGCCATTCTTGTTGAAGGCTGACTTTCTAAAAGGCAGGCCTCTTTCCCATACTTTTGTGGATAGATTACTTACTTTATATTTCAATTTAGGTTCATTCATAAGCTACTTTCCTAAGTAGTCATTTCCTTTTGCTGCTAGTCATAGCTCATGAGTTGTTTCTATATTATGAAATATTTAATTTTGGAATATATCAAGCAGTACTTTTTAAACGGCTTTATCCAGACATAATTCACATACCACAGTTCACCCATTTGAAGCGCACAATTCAATGGTTTATAGTTTATTCACAGAATTGTGCAACCATTGCCACAATCTAATTTTAAAACATTTTTGTCACTCCGTAAAGAGACCCTGTGCCCGTTAGCAGTTACTCCCCATTCTTTCCACCTCACCCCAGGGCTAGACAACCACTAATTTACTTTCGTCTCCATAGATTACATAGTATTTTTGAAAACAAATTTTAATTATCTAAAAATCTTGGTGATTTAGAACATTATTAAAACTAATGCACTGAATACTATACTCAGCTAATGGCATTTTTATTTATGCTGTTATTTTTAATCTTTAAAAACGAAGCATCTGGTTTGCAATAGTTTCAAATCCATTGGTAGATGACAGTGGCATTACGTTTGCCTGTGCTGTGCTCCTATTCAGTTGCTAGGATGAAACTTCTACGTCTATACCTACACACATGCCTAAATGGTAAGTTAGAAAAATGGTGAACACTTAAATGATTAGCAGGAAGCACTCTCAGAGCAGAATATCCCAAGCAACTGTATTGTTTCTTCTTTTCATTCTCATTACTTCTCCTTCACCAACACATAAAGACACAGACACAGACACACACACACACACACACAAACACACACACACACATGCCATGATCACATATGGTAGAAGGTGCTTGTGAGCGGACTTTAGACAGTGACAACCAGAAGTAGCAGTCCATGTCTAGTACCGATATATTCTTATGCACATTATAAAAATAACATGTGTTGTATATTTTGATTGCATATACATACGGTTTATTCTAAACCATAGTGGGAGTCACAGAACATTCTCTAGAGGTTGGAAGTGCTAAAGTAGAAAGCAGAAATGTATAAAGTAGTATTTGAGGTCAATACTTATTTATACTGATTTTATTCATGGACTGTCAGACAACCTGGAGGTTATTCATCTATTCACTCATTCATACAACACCTATTTACTGATTAAAGACCATGTAAATGGCACAGTGTGAGGCCCCAAGTAATGATAAACACCCAAAATTCAGCTTCTTTGGGAACTGTTGCCCAACCTCAGCATATGCAAGGGTGGGCTGTCTTCTCAGAAGGAAAGAGCCCAATAAATCATGCATCTTTTCCTTCTTGAAAAACATCAGCCTGTATTTTGCAGAAAAATTCAACATAATTGGTATATACCTATCTTTTTAGGTGAATTAGGCCTTAACTGACAGATAACCCATTTTGCTCTAAAATTCACAACAAACTCTTGGAAAATCTTATTCCATACAATCTTTTGAAAATGTCATTTATCATTTATATTTAATGTCCTTAAGCAAAAGGAAAGTTATAAAAAGGTATTAATGCAAGTAGATAATAAAGCTGCATTCTATAAATCTATAGCAGCTTACAGTAATCATTAAAGCATGCAAAAGTCTTTCATCTATTCAAAAATATGCAGTGCACAGAATGTCTGCTAAGGTGCATGACAAGTCAGAGTTAAATATATATTAATAAATGAATTAGCTTCATAAATAATAGCCATAATGACATTTTAGGAGACAATAAGTCTGAGGATTGTCAGAAAACGGTTGATGTATGAGCTTCACGTCTCAGTGATTCTTCAAAATGAATAGGCTTTGTGAGATAGTTCAGACCCGCGACCAGCCTATTTCCTTGAATAATTTACTTGTTGTCAATTTGTACAGCCACATTACACATGCAAATTGTGCTGCCTGTGCAAACACCACTTGGAGATGATAAAAACAAATTTACGAAGGCTATAGAAGAAGGATTTATTTCACTTTCTCACCCAGGTCAAGCAATACATGTATCTGACGATTGTGTGTACCCAATTTTGTTGTAATTATATCAGCAAATTATTCCTTATAATCTTATTATTTTTAGCAGTCTCCTTGTGCTTGGGATAATTAGCTTTCTTCACTCAGTGTAAAAACAATTCAACTTGCCAGCCAGGCAGGGCATAGCTCCATTATCTGTTTTGGGTTTAAATTTATTCCCTATATTCTTGGACACTTTGTGTAAATTAAAAATTTCATAGTCCCTAATACTGTACACGCTGTTCATTCAGTGATGAATTAAGGCCCCTAAATCTCTCCGTTTGCTATTAGATATCTCACCCACTTTATATGTTAATCTGTGCTAATGAATTCCACAACCCCTAGCCACAGCGAGATGACTAAAATTATTACCACTTACAGAGATATGCCTTTTTCATTTAAAGTTCAATTCAAATTGCTCCCATAAACAGTCTGCCACACAAAGATACCTCCTATAAAGGAGAGTTACTTACCTATGAGTAGAGTTCTCTGAAAGCAGTATTATCTTGGGATGCACATTCCTAGGTCACGTGCCCCCAGGTCTCTGGTATGGGGGGAGAGAATTCCTAGCTGATAGGTAAGACTTTCTTTCCTTGGGGCACTTCACTAGCTCTGTGGCCTGTATTCCTAAGAGTCATTTGCGCCACACCTCTTCAACACAACCAATCCCTTCTCAGCAGAGCAGGCTCCACATGAAGAAGTAGGGTAATGTCACTACCCAGGGAGAATTGAAGAACCGGTCACCACAAAGGATTGCTGATGATTAAGAGGCACATTTTCCATTTTGGAAGAAGTTACCTATAAAAATAATATGCCTAGTAACTGGGGGAAAAGATGTAGGTTCTCTTTAACATGTATAATGTGAAATGTAAAATCGACCATATTTTTCTGAGTATAAGATGATCCTTATGTCTAAAATTGTTAGACCAAAAATTGGGGGTCATCTTATACACGGAAATAACCTATGTATCGATTTCTTAATGTTGGGTTAGAAAAGTAGGGATTGTTTTATAGTGGGGATTGTTCTTATATATGGAAAAATACAGTATATTTACTTTTTATATGAATAACATTTTTATTGTGGAAATATGTAGTCTGATTATGGAAGAATTAGAGAATATAGATAAACAAAAGGATTAAAAATTACACATTTTCCCACCAATAGTCCTACCACTGAGTGGGTGCCTTGGCCAGTGCCCAGTATTCATTTCTACAAACTAGTTTTTTACTTACTTACCTTGTTAAGATGGCAACAAAATCACCGGTCTTATCACGTCCCCTTTAACCATTCCAACCAGAGGTTCTAGAACAGGGTACCTGCCCCATTTGCCCCTCGGTCTCCAACTAAACCCATTTCAAGAATGTTACTTGCTGTCTTCCTCTAAAACTGAGTGATTATCACAGTTTCAGGTACTGAGTCCCTTACTCCTTTTACCCTCTTTCTTCAACAGAACATTCTAGCAAGCTCGCATTCTGCTTCTGCTCTGATGTCCCCTATATAAATTTAATTACCACCTTCCGAAACAGCCTGTCTTAAACAGCACAGCAAGGGTGTCAGACAGACCCTGAAGGCTTGGTCCTCGTGCCAGACCTTTTGTACATGAGTGTCCCATTGGTGCGGGCTGATTCACATCCATTGCTGCCTCTGCACTTGAACTTCACAACCACCAGGCCAGCAGGTAGAGCAGGTGTTGTTATTCCTGTTTCACAGATGAGAACATCTAAGGCCCAAGATTTAGGTAACCTGCCTGAGAGAAAAGACTTCGCACCTGTGTCTTTGTGACTCTCAGAACAAAGGGTTCTCCATTTTCATTCTTGTCTTTAATTGTCACATATGAGTTTGGAACTGAGGGCACTTGGTGTGTTTTCAGTATTTCTCCTTAAAAACAGATCATTTACAAAGGTAAATCTATGGAAATCTTTTTGGTTAGAAATTCAGAGCTTCATACATTATTTTATTTTGAGGTTCCTTAATTATTTACTACTTGAGAAGGCTATTTAAATAAAGCAAATATTTTACTTCAAGAGAGTTTATAATAGTCCACCTTTTATAGTATCCTCTGCTTAAAAGTCAAAACAACTTCTTGGGAATGAGATTTTCCCATTTACAGTTAAGAAAATACCCACAGATTAACCCACACATTTGGATGTAGTATAATTAGGGCCCAACCTGAGCCTTTCCCTACTCTGTGCTTCTCTTTTTGCCACACTCAAGCAGTTAGAATGACATATCACATGTGACATGTAATGTGAGAGAAACATTAACCTAGAAGAACAATTTCATACATCATTTAAAATTTTGAAACCATCACCTCAATTAACCTGAGTTAATATTTGGCAGAGCCAGATGTACAGCTCTTAACGTCTAATCTCAAGTAAAGTGTGACAGGTTCTTTAGTGAATAAGAACCAAATGTACTTTATAATTCAGCTTCTACCCTGGAACACAGTGTGTTCACCTAATCATCTTTGCTCCATTTATAAATTTCAAATGTGAGTTTGGTTCTGGCAAGCCCAAGCCTAGAAAAGCATGAAGTCGGTAAGGCTGGTTTTCTGGCTTCAACCATCCTCCCTTCCTTCTCCCAACCTGGCTCTGCCCCTTCTTCCTGGGTGCCCGAGAGCCATCAACCTTCTTCCCCTTTGTTAAAACTCCTGTCCTGAAATCAGCTGGCCATTTAATCACAATGCAGTATAGTTAGCTAATAGGGCTTCCTCTGTTTTCATTCCCAGGATTACCTTTGTTTTGACTGGGACAAAATTCCTGGTGAAAAAATATTTAGACACCAGGCAAACATTCCCAGTGACCATCAACTAATGTGACTTAGATCCAAGTTCTTGGTGGTGAGGGATATTTTAGCTGTAGAATTGTTGAATGCCAAGTGGAAGAGCTGGGTTCCTTTCCTGGTTCACGATACAACTCATTTTAGTTTTGTAGGTTTTTTGTTTGTTTTGTTTTGTTTTTGATAGTTTACTCATATACAAAATGAAGATAAAAAATTCTGTGTATAAACTATACCCTACTCTCTGGATGACCCTTGAACTATGCAAGTGAAGGATAGACTCCAAGCAACCCAGCTAATGCAACTTAGATTTGAGCTTCCACCTATCAAGAACCCAGTACTTTGGGCTCAGCCAATTAACTGTATGCTTTTTAAAAAAGTGAATGTCCTTTGGAGGAATATAATGGAATCTATAGTTTCTACAATATATCATTCACAATTTTCAGGATGAAATCTCAAATTTCTTGCCATATAAAGGAACAGAAAAACATAAACCATTTTCAAGACAAAACAAAACAAAACAAAAAACAATGGAGACTAACCCTTAGACGATCTCAATGTTGGAATCAGAAGATAAGGATTTTAAGATAGTTATGCTTAAGAACTGAAAGAAAAATAAATCATAATGAATGAAAACATAGGAAACCTCAGACAAGATATATAGGCTATAAAAAAGAACTCAATAGAAAGTACAGAACTGAAAAGTAAAATACATAAAATAAAAATGTACTTCACGGCTTTACAGCAAGGGTATGAGAAAAAAAGAGAAACAGAGAAATTGAAGATACACCATTATAAATAATATAATCTAAAGAACAGAGGAAAAAAAATGTAATAAATGATCAGAGCTGAAGGGTCCTGTAGACCAACATCAAAATGTCTAATATTAGAGGACTGGAAGGAGAATGGGCTAGGAAAAAAAAAATTAGAAAATATATGATTACATAGTCTCCAATTTTGGTGAAAGACACAAATTTTCTGGTTCAAAAAGTTCAGCAAGCTTCAAGCAAAATATATAAAATATAAACTGCATTTCTAGAAACATTACAGTCAAACTGATGAAAAACAAAGCTAAAGAGACAATCTTGCTAGCAGCCAGAGAAAAATGAGATACTTCATACCAGAAAATGATAATTTGATGAACCTCTGACATCTCATCAGAAAAAAACAGACTAAAAGACAGTGGAACAATAGCCTTAAAATAGTAAAAGAAAGAAACTCATCAACTCAGAAGTTTATATCCAGCAAAAATATCCTAAAAAATAAGAATGAGTTCCATTTCCACCTACGATGTAAAAAAGTTGAAAAGATCATTGTTCATACTCTACAAATAAGACAATGCTATACAAAGGGCACAACTATAACTTTCCTTGAACCCATTAGAACACTAAGTTTACAGGAATAACAAGTAGCTAAAAATGTAAAATAATTGAAAAGATATAATAGATTTAAATCTGACCATGTGAGTAATAACATTAAATATAAATACTCAAGGTACAATTAAAAGACAGAGATTGATAGGTTAAAAAAGCAAGACCTAAGTATGTACTGAAAATACTAATTAAAAAAAAAGAGTGGCTATATTAATATCAAACAAAGTAGACTTCATAACAAAGAATGTTATCAAGGATAATGATATTACATAATAACAAGAGGTCAATTCACAAAAACTCATAAAACTCAAATATATATGCAGCTAAAACTAACTTCAAATACCAGAAAAAAACTGATATAAATGAAAGGAGAAATAGACATCTCCACAATAACAGCTGAAGATTCAATATTCCTCTTTAGTAATCAACTAAAGAAGTAGATAGAAAATCAGTAAGGAAATAAAAAAACTATATACCAACTTGACATAATTGATGTTTATAGAATAATTCACATAACAGCAGCAAAATCCACATTCAATTTTTAAATCAAAATTTAAAAATTGTATTTCTATTTAATAGCATTAAGCAGTTGAAAATTGAAATTAAAAATAGTTCCATGTACATTTCAGTTTAGCACAAAACCCATGAAATACTTAGAAAACAGTCTAAAATATGTATGACCCATATGCTGAAAACCTTGAAATATTCATGAGAGAAATTAAAGAAAACCTAAACGAATGGGAGATAAATCTTCTAATCTTAATGGATTAGAAGATTCAATAATGTTAAGATGTTGGTTCTCTCCAGATTGATCTATAGATTTGATGCATTCCCAATCACAATCTCAGCAGTATTATTGGGGGGTAGAACTTAAAAAAGTAATTAAAAAAATCTGTATGAAAGAGCAGGCAAACTAGAATTGTCAAAACAACTTTGGAGGGTAAAGAATGTGGTTGGAAGACTCATACTACCTTATTTCAAAACTTACTATAAAGCCACTATAATTAAGACAGTGTGTTACTAGAGAAAGGATATTCACATAGTTCAATGTATCAGAACTGAGGGCCCAGAACATAGATCTATGTATATAAGGTCAATTTGATTTTCAACAAAGGTGCGAAGGCATTTCACTGGGTGGAGTTTCAATAACTTGTCCCCAAGTAAACCTTGACTTAAACTTTGAGCCAGGGGATGCTGGGATGGCTCAACAAGTTGAGCACTCCTGTGGAAGCCCCAGGGTCCAAGGATCATATCCTGGCCCCAGCCCATGCGGACTCATATGCTGAACTCTCACTAGGGCAAGCTTCCCCTGTGGGAGGTCCCCAGCCCAGTTCCTGTCCTGCACAGCCCCGCGCCTACCTGTGGAAAGAAACTATATCTAAGTACAACTATGGAGACTGCTCTGGGCCCTCCCCCTTCTCTCTGTCTCTCTTTGTCAAAAAAACAAAAACAAAAAAACTTTGCACCATATATATAATTAACTCAAAATGGATCATAGATCTTTAAAATCTGAGCTCACAATGTATTGGTCCGGCTAGACTGACCTATGACAATTGATTGTACTTCAATATGCTATATATCAACGATGATGAAGGCATAAAGGCAGGAACTGCATGAATCAGGAAAGGTTTAACTCAGGAGGTAATAGCTGATCTAGGTTTTGAAAGATGAAGAGAAACTCAAAGGTACAAAAGAGAAAGATATTCCAGGCAAAGGAAATAGCAAGTGCTACATTCCATCTAGCTTACTTTTCCATTTTTTGGATCTATAGTTTGTACTTACATCATGGACTTCATAACTTTAGAACCCATGGTGTAAAATGTATCATTTATAACCACATTACATGCCCCAGATTACATACTTCTTCACAGGACAGTTCATGCATTTCATGTGCACGCTCCTTAACTTTAGCAAAGTGCTGAGTGTTGGGCACGAAGTAGGGACCATGAAGATGTGACATATTAATCTACTAATCTATCAACCTTATGTACTCCTTAGATTTCTTTCTTTCTTTCTTTCCTTCCTTTCTTTCTCTCTCTCTCTCTCTCTCTCTCTCTCTCTCTCTTTCTTTTCTTCTTTCCGTTCTTTCTTTTTTTTGGTTGATATGCTCAAATAGAACTTTATTTATGGACATTGAAGTTTGGATTTCATATAATTTTCAAATGTAATGAATTCTTGTTCTTTGGACTTTTTTAAAGACGTTATTTTTTAAGAGCAGTTTCAGATTCACAGCAACACTGAGGGAAATTCTGCTGCAGAGATTTCCCTTGCACTCCCTGCCCCACACATGCAGTCTCTCCCATTATCAGTATCTCCCACCAGAGTGGTGTGGTACATTTGTTACAAATGATGAACCCATTTGACACATCATAATGATCCCAAGTCCATAGTTTACCTTAGGATTCATTCTTGGTGTTGTATATTCTATGAGCTTGAACAAATGTATAATGACATGAATCTATCATTATGGTTAAAATGCAGAGTATTTTCACTGCCCGCCCCCCTCAAATCCTCTGTGCTCTACATGTTCAATTTCTTCCCGTAGTGTTAGTTTTTATATGTAAGGGAAGGAAACTAATGGTTAGTGACCGTCAGTCAGTAAATGCCAGGGTCTGTGTTAAAAGCTTTACACATGTTCCTTTAGACAGCTTTGGGCTGTTTGGGAAGATGAAGGTATTAGGAAAAGGGAGACTAACAGATTTCAATGTATCAAAGCAGGAATGATTTGAAGAGAGTTACTTTGATGGATTCCGATGATTACTCATTAGGTTCTAGACTTGGGCTGGAGAGGTAAGACACATTTTGCTCCTAAAGCCTCTCTTTCTATGAGCTCCCACTGAGTACACATTATCACTGGGTAGTAATAACATCTATACTTTATTGACTCTACTGTGCTGGGAACTTTATCTTAAAAGGGCAGTAAATGACAGTGGAAAGAGCATGAGTTATAGAGTCCAGGGAAACTTCCCCACCCTGCTTCTGCTTGTTACTAGCTGTGTGATGTTAGGCAAGTTTCTTAAACTCCTGAAGCCTTAATTTCCTTATCTGTAAAATGGATACAATAATAACTACTTTATAAGATAATATGATATTAGATGCAAAATACCTGGCATACACAAATGTTCACAAAGCTTTCCTCTCCTGTCCCCTTTCTCTTCCGATATACAGCCTACTGAACCAGATGTTTCTGAAAGCACAACGACCAATTAAAAAAGTGTTTTTCTTTGGCACAATCTGCATTACAGAAATGTTGTTTGCTCAAATGTTAACTCTTGCTGGTGTCATAGTGTTGGCTGTTCACCATATTCCTGGAAGACTAACATTGTCTATAGATGTTCTGGTTTGCAAATTTAAAATCAAATCCAGATAGAGAAATTGTCCCACAATTCCTAAAATTCAGAACACCCTTGTTTCTGTTCTTCTGCATAAGTCACTAGACCACTTTTTTTCTTCAATGCAGAAAATTAAGCATTTCATATAGATGGAAATTAATTATTCTTTCTCAGTTTCAGCAAGAAAACATTTATTATGTGTTCAACAAGGTCGTATTCACTTTTTCCAACTGAGAAATATTTAAGGGATTTCATTATATTTGGGGAAATTTCCATCAGTCAGAGACTTAGCAGCCACCAAAAAAAAGCCCTCCGCAATTAATCTTTCATAACATGAGTGTGACTTGTAATCTCTACACTAAGAGAAAAAAAAAACTAAATATAAGGGGAAACTATTCATAAACTATATTTCTTGGCAAAGAAAAACAGCTTTATGATGTTTAAGATATGTTTGATAATTTAAATGAAACTTACATGTTTGAAATTAGTGCCAGATGCAACACAATTCAAGTTCAAGTCACTAACTGCATTGCATTCACTCTGATTTAATAAAAGGTATTCAATAATTCTATGTTTCATGTAAATCTCACAAATACAAGTATTTCATTCACAAAATGCATGGTTTGGCAGATTTCTAGGGCAGGAATTTGCTGGAGGGAAGGTAAATTTATTGATTAAAATAAATCAAGTGACTGACATTTCCCCCAGAAAACTGGCGAAACAATAATAGAGTGAAAGTCTCATAGCCAAAGCCTAAAGAAAAGTCTGAGCTACTTACATTTATTATAGGAATTTAATAATGTCAGAAAGTAAACAATCAGATATTTGGGAATTCTATAATTAACAATGAGAAAATTTTAGAATACCTATTTTGGAGTAGTAGCACTTACCCAAAACCTTTTATGTGAAGTCTGGTCTTTGTAAGTCTTTGGAATGCTTATAATTATATATTATTGAGTGCATGCAAAATTTTTGTACATTTTTAGAATGTTTCAAAGAAAGACATTATTGCTAATAATACTAACAATAATAGCCAAGACTGACAATTACTGTGGGCCAGGTAATAGATGAAAGGCATTATGTGTATTTTATTATATAATTGCTGCAGCACTAGAACACAGGCCATAGTCTTTTTATCATGATTACAGAACACTATTTCAGAATATGGAAGCCTTTCTAAAATAGCATCGCTCCTATGATGATCACGTTATTGTTTTATTTTCTTCACAGAACCTTTTTTCTTCGTTGTTTTCTCCCTGCTTATTTTTTGTGCTTCCCGCAAGCCCCTCCTCGGGGCCTAGAACACTGGCTGCCCTGAAAAAGGAGTTGATTTTGGCCAAGGCCACACAGCTGGCCGGTGCAGCGACTGGGACGATAACCAGGTGGTAAGCTCCACGAGAGCAGGAGCCGGACCGTTTTCTGCGAAACAGAGCCTGGCATGATGCCCACTCAATAAACATGTTCAGAAAGAGAAAGGGGGAAAGGAGGGAGGCAAGGATGAACGGATGGAAACGCTCCCAGAAGGGTACCGAGTGCTTCTGCAGCGATTCTCCCTCCTTAGGGCACCCACTCGGGCCAGGGTCTAAGTCAGCACCGGCATACAGCACGAATGGAGGAACAGCACAGCCTGGAGAAAAACAACAAAGCCTTATGAATTGACCGGAAACAGGTGAAATCGTTGAGGGAAAAGAAGTAGAAAGAAACCAGCCACTCCCTTCCGCGGATTTAAAAGCGGAGGTGAGCGCGGTCAGTTGCCAAGGCGATTCAGAGGCCAGGATGGCCTCACCCCATTGGCTGAAGTGCGAGAGCCAATGAGAAGGCGCGATGTTAGCGGGGTCCTAAGATGGCTGCTGGGAGGCTCCCTCTTAACCGGTGAGTACAGCTGGTATCCGGGGTGGGTTTCGGTCGGCTCGGGCTCCGCTGTAAGGGGGTCGGGGAGGGTCCGGTGCGGGGAGCGAGGGAGCTGGTGTGGGCGGCCTCAGAGCCCCTCCACCGAGCTGCCCTGGCGCAGGCCAGCCCAGGCCCGGGCCCACGGGAAGCGTCGGCGGGGCTGGCCTGGGACCTGCTGGAAAGTGGGGGCGGGGGTTGCAGCGCCTTCCCCAGCTTGTTGGTGGGCAAGGGGGTCTCTGTGACACCCTGGCCAAAGTCAGAGGGTTGAGGAGGCTTTCTATCAGGGAAACGGGTTTCTGTTTACAATTGCTGTGTCCCGGGAAAGAACGGCAGCTCGTGGGAGTGTTAGTAGGCTAGACATTGTTCACCAGAACCTTCAGTGCTTAGTGCTGTGCCCGAGACGGGATTCCTCCCTTTTGGAAATCGGAGCGTGACCCTGCTGCCAGAGAGCCTGCCGAGTCCCGGGTGGTGCGGCCACGCAGGAATCGGGGTACCTTCCACCCTCTCTTGCAGTCTTAAACCTCGTAAGTACTCTCACAGCGGCATCCGACTTAAAATGAGCCTCGAAATGTTACTGCTTCACGGGTAAATCTTTCTTGAGTCTGAGGGTTTCCCTGGCCTTGACTGAACAGATACCCTTTTTAATTAAAACACAGGCATACATGCAAAATCCTGCTAAATACATAAGCAATTTATCTGGGTAATTGGATTGATAACTTAAATCCGAAGGCAGGCCTGCAATTCAGTTGTACTTTTATCTTTTTGAGAAGAGGGAACACGTTTATTTTATCATGAAAGTAAATAGAATATTTACATCAACGTTGGTGATACATGTTTAAAAGCATTTTAAGTAATTTCATATCGTAGAAACATTCATGTAAGTTATTTAACACGATCTTCATTCAGATTGTTGAGCAGTGGTTTAGGATTATTATGCAAGTAAGATTAAATTCATATCAAACAAGGTTCAGATTTCTGTGATTATTTACAATTGAATTCAAAATGTGGGAAGTAAGAGCTTCATTTGGTGGAAATGGAGTTGAAATTCTGGAATATTAGAGATATGAGACATTTATTCATTGAACTGTTAATATTACATCATTTTTGGTTATAAGCAGCTAGCTGCCTGGTCACCCAGAAAACGTGGCAATATTACCTGAATGTGACTTTGATATATGCAGTTTAGGGTAGTGTCTTACGACCTTACATAGCTTTCTGCACTTAAAAGGTGAGGAAATTTTTTACAAGTCTGGGATTATAGCCACTCTTCAGACGCACTTTCAAATCTGCAAGCAGACATTGCTACTTAAAATCTCTCCTCTAAAAGTTTATAATTTGAAGCCATAGAGTTTCATTTTTGTAAAATAAGTGGATCACAGTGTGTTAGGCAAGTCAGTTACCTTGTTTATAAAAGGTAGTAAGCAATTCCTAATGGGAGGGTAGTTGGAAGATTAATGGTAAAACTCAGTGCCTGTCATATTGTAGTATACCGTGTATGGCAATGACCTGCTTTGCTTCCTTTTTCTAATTCTGTTTTTCTGTCATAACTGGGGTTTTATTCCCTTTCTCCAGAGCGTCTTTTAGGTGTTCTTTGTGAAGTGCAGAGTGTAGCTGAAAACTAGCGATCTTGACTGTGGTGGCTAGGTTAAGGAGAAAACTCATCTACTGGGGTATTGAAGTTTAATCACTATTGCATCTGACTAGGAGAGAATAGAATGGTGCAGCAAAGAATGAGATGACTCTGGGTCTTTGGAAACATGCAATATTAAGATCCATAAAGAAACATTTAGAGCTGCAAGACATCTCAGAGGGCATCTGATCAGACCTTCATTTTACAGCTCAAGAATGGAGACCCAGACAAAATGCAGTGGCTTGCCCACAATTATGTTCTTCAAGACTAGAAACCTGTCTTTTGAAAACCATGGTTTTTCCTGCTATACCAGCTATTCCAATCCTTTCACAACCTAAAACCCTTCATTATAATTTAATATCTCCACAAGTGCCACATTTTGAAATATTGTGTCTACTAAAGTATATTTATTAGTTTTTTTTTTAATAAAAATCAGGCCTATAGCTACCAATCAGAGCCTCTGATCAATAAGTATGTGATGAAGAATAATGCATCATTGAATTTAAGTCTCTTCACCTAAAGGTGAACGACATTGTGGGGAAAAATATGTTGAGCTTTTTGAATATTAAGGTTGGCTTAGAGACCTCAATTATTACCTTCATAAAACTTTATAAAAACCTTAGACTAGGAATTGCTGAACTGTGTCATGTTGTTCTTGATGCATTGCGATTTGCCCAGGTGTGTTAGTTTTTAAGGTTAGTTTTTAAGGGCAAAAGGAAACAGCTAATCAGACTAGAATGATGCATAAATGTTTTCAGTTCATAGTAAATTGTGTCATCCCAGGACTAAAGATGTGTTCTGTGTACACAGAATTTTTAAAAAGGATATTGTGGAATGGGAAAAATAATCTTAACTTTAAAAATGGAGAGAGTATGAAATGAAGAAGGTAATATTGAAAACCGTAAGGAAAAAAGAAAAAGGGATTCTGAATCATTTACATCTTTTTGGGGGCTACAATAATTAAATTAAAAATCATTTGAGTTACAGGCTAGAAAATGAAAGGTTTTATATTAATACATGGATTGTTGTGTAGGCCTGGCTAGCACCTATACTAAAGAAAACAACAACCCCGAAACGTGAAGTTTTTGGTTCTCTGGTATACCACATCGCTTGAGAATAGCTGAGTAATTTTCACATATAAAGGGTAAATTGGAGTGATCTGCTTTAAAATAAAGGAATATACTCTGAAAGGCATTGGGTGGGAGATATTTCATAGAAATGGAGAATCATCCTCCAGAGTGGCCAAAACAAATAACATGAGGCCTAGCATAGTACCAGTTGGTATAGTACAGCTGGGAATGTGTGAAAGACATGTATATACTACGACTAGAAAGACAGTGTTTTCCATCATGAGTCCAGATCATGTCACAAAGCAGCCCGCCATTCCGTATTGGCTAACTGTCGGTCAGGCTGCTGCTCATGTGGGCAGTTCCGCTTTGCAGGCTCCGTGATCACTTTTCTGAGTTTATCATCAGCCACTGAGTTGTGCTTGTATTTAGACTTTTCTTTTTCTTTTTTACATTACAGTAGAATGGCACATTACTTTAAAGATGTTCAGAAATTAAGTTATAAAACATATTTTATTTGAATTTTGCCTTAATTAATGGATTTGAACACAGAATCCAATTTTTAAAGTTTATTTTAATTGTTGTTCTTTCCTATGGGCATACACAAGAAATCATACCAGCCAGTGCCACACTGAAGACAAACAATTCTTAATGCCACATTATCAGGAGCTAAAACCAGATGTTTTGAGAAAGTCCAAAAAGAGATCAAAAGTAGATAACTGCTTGAGGGCTGCTGAGGAAAGGCATGCCCTGTCTAGAGCATTGGAGGCATGTTTGGATGCTCAAAGCACAGACTCCCTTGTAGAGGTGCTGAAGGAGTGGGCCAGGTAGAGAGGCACATGCCTGTCAGGAGCAGCCATGACTGAAATCTGTCTGAGTGCTACTTGGCTGCTGATGGACAGTAGATGGCCATGTGTATAGAAAGTTGGCTCCATGAGGTTAGGCATTTTTGCCTGTTTTGTATACTGCTGTCCCATATCTTGAGTGCCTAGCACATAGTAGGCATTCAAAAGATGCTGTGGACAGGGAAAAGAAAAAGTGGTTTCAAACATAGAACTCCAGTTATGCTAAGAAAGCTAAATCTAAAATTTGTTGCTATCCTTAAGTCCTGAAATGAATCATGAGCCTAAAGCTACATTATATGCCAGTGTCAGAGTCATGTTGTAA